>JAQGAF010000284.1:0-59935 GCA_034687865.1 Kryphioiulus occultus
TAAAAGGCTCATGCATTGAGCTTCCCGTCTCGATCGCAACGTATCCCATTGCAGACTTTTGATCAATTCGGTAACGCAAATCTCGTCGCCAGGGCTGGTATTTACCAGTTACAAATATAGCAGCTCTACGCTGCACTTTTTCGACTTCCTGCTTTCGATCCTCCCTGTAAGGATTCCAAATCGGACTGAAATACTCGAGAAGAGGTCGGACTAATTAAAAATATCCAACTTCTTTAACTTTATGAGGGCAATCCAAAATATCAAAAGTAGATCAAAAGTCATGTCTTCAATGGAACTAAAATATCATAACTTGATCAACACTGACAAAAATGTCGAATTGAACAGAAGTCTATCAAAATCGGCTCATAAATGATTGTTTTTAGTCATACAAAATCACATTTCCATAAAATGATGGGCGATTTTGTGCGTGCAAAGCTCGCTGACCACCATGAATATCACGAGTATGAACCACGTTACACAAAAATCCATATTGTTTAACAAATGTTATCAAGATTAATCAAAAATGCATTGACTGAAGAGCAGAAATAAATTAAGGTCTTCAAAACAATGCAACAGCAGTAGACATACATGTACATGTAGTTTCATCGATTAACTGCACTCAGAATTTCCATTAAACCGTCAGTATTTTAGTACTTCGCATCATAAAAAATTAAGCTTACACAGCAATTTGAGTCGAACTAATATCATCGCAAAATTAACTTCAGTACCATCGTCCGAAACGTTTTATTTGTACAATATTTATAGATCCATAAAACGATTGTCGACCATAAAAATTTCACTACATGTTATTCCCAGACCAAATGGTCGCATGTCGCCAATCACGTCAGCCGAGAATGCAACCCACACCACGTGACTTCGTCAGCAATAATACAACTTAAGGTCAATCAGATTTAGGCAATTTTTAGTAGCCAAAATTGGGGTAGTTAACATGGAACCATAGGGTCCAACGAATTCCCCAGTGGCTTCACACAGCATCATGTTCAATGGCACACTTGGACAAAAATGAGTTAATACAAATATTGAAAATATCGATCGATGAAATGCAGACTCTGAACATATCACGATTTGCTAGTTGGACGTATCGATTGAAAAACACCCAACTAGGAGAAGATGCGAGTGTATTTGCGAGATAAATCCTCACATTCACAGAATATTAATTTAGAATTAGAAACTTGGCTTATAGAAATTCTACTTTATCCCTAGGGATACACTGGTGTCATCCGATATTAGTGTACAGGGTGATCGTAAAACGCTGCACTCACTACAACGAATGGTTTTTAAAAAACCGTTAAGAGTTACGAGGGCCAAATTTTGGAAAAAGATAGATGAACTCCTAATTGTTCAGCTTTTTTCATATTTGTTAATGATTTTTACTGGCATAATTTTTACAACACCATTTTTACTGATATAAATTGCCATTGTTTAATTTTAGAACGATAGGATTGTCCTGATTTTTGTTATATTTTACTGATTTTTACTTCTATAACAAAAATATGGTCACTCCTATCGTTTCAAAGTTAGACAATGAAAATTTATATCAGTACTAATGGCACAGTCAAAATTTTGTTTCTTACTGATTTTTACTGACATAAATTGTTGTTGTCGAATTTTGGAACTATAGGATAAATTTTTTACCGATTTTTACTGTGATAAATATTTACGATGCCATTGTCAAATTTGGCAATGGCAATAGATATGTACAAAACTGTAACGGTAAAAATTAATAGCAATAAAATCAGTAAAAAATATAATCTTTACTGATAGAAAATGGCAGTGTCTAATATAAGAACGATAGGATTTTCCAGTCTTTCGTCATGTTTTAATGATTTTTACTGCTATAAATGTTTATTATACTATTATAGCAGTAAAAATCCGTAAAAATATCAATTTCTACTATACCATATTTACTGATATTTAACGGTAAATTATTATAGCAGTAAAAATCAGGAGAAATCTGTTGCCATTTTTAATGACATAACTGACCATTATCTAATTTAGCAATGACAATTTATATCAGTCAAAATGGTACAGTTTTAAGTAGTACATTAAAGCATTAAACTTCATTAAAAATTCAAAACCATGCCATTTTTGCTGATATAAATGATCGCTATCCAATTTTAGCAGCAAATGTTTTGAAAAACACCTTAATGGACTATTTCTGTAAGTGCATTGTACAAAATTTAAAATTAACGATGCGTTTTGTACTATATACACGTACGTTACAATTGGATATTAATAACTGTATGCCATCAATTTGGTAGTACCTGTGGCTCATTTTATGAAGTTGTCCAGATACCAAATTTTGATTATTTATTAATGTTGCCATTTTTTAAGGATAAAAAATCGCCAGTAGGTAGTCATTTCTCAAGGCTCGTGCTTGTCAGACATACATTTTTAAAAAAAAGTCGATTCAGCGAGGATTCATTTTTCAAATATGTCTCAATCGATCCTCCTGACCTTTCGTAATAACAATGACTGAGTATCCGTGTCGAAGGCCCTAAGATACTCGGCAAATGACTAATGCATCGCAATTTCTCCGAATTAGTTCCTAACAATGTTCCCAGGAAGATAGTGGGCCTCTTGGGCCAAGACCTCCATCTTCTAAGTGCATGCCATTGTTTGCCACTCTTCATAATGACACTCACCCCTCCACCATGGATTTGCAAAAATTGACTAAAGCCCATTCGGAGGTGAAATGTACCCACCTTAAATAATAGATGTGGATGCAGGAGAACTTACTGAGGGGGCGTTCATAAATTACGTCCAAGGTTGGAGGGGGGTAGGGGGTCTTGATGTGTACAGTAGAAGCTGTCTAGACAATGATGTTAGTTTAGACAGGTCCTACTTTAGCATTAAAGACTCAGTGCTGAATATTAGACAGGTTTACAGTTGCATTAAAGTCACCGCTCTAAACTAATATTCAGCACCGTTTCCAAGGAAATTAGCTTAGGCGGGTTCTACTGTAGCATTAATCTAACTAACAAACAAAATCTAGCATAAATATAAACTAATATTCAGCATCAATACCAAGGATATTAATTTCGACAGGTTTTATTGTAGTATAACAGCCCCACTCTCTAAGCTAATATTCAGCACCTTTACCATGGATATTAGTTTAGCCAGGTTCCCCTGAAGCATTAAAGTCCCCCTCTCTAAAATAATATTCAGCACCTGTCACACGGATATTAGTTTCGACAGGTTTACATGTAAGTGTACTATAAAAAGCTTCAAGAAATTCAATTTGACAATGACGTCTTGGTGGTACCCACCGAATCTTAATTTGGGTTGATTGACTACAACCCCTACCACATGGTATTAAATTACTGACAGTAGGGTACTGAGTTGAATTGAATTGAAAGTCCCCACTCTCTAAACAAATATTCAGCACCTATAATGGATATTAGTTTCCATAATTTCTACTGTAGCATTTAAGCCCCTCTCTAAAATAATATTAAAAACCTGTCCATGAATATTACTTTCGACAGGTTCTACATGTATTCAGCTTCTGTATCAAGAATATTAATTTAGACAGGTTCTATTGTAGCTGTTAGAGTTTGTGTCTCTAAACTAATATTCAGCATCTGTTCCATAAATATTAATTTCGATAATTTCTACTGCAGCATTAATCAAACTAACATAACTCTAAACTTATATTCAGCATCTGTAACAAGGATATTAGTTTTGGCAGGTTCTACTGTGGCATTAAAGTCCCCCTCCCTATACAAATATTTAGCACCTGCCCCATGGATATTAGTTTCGACATGTTGTACAGTCGCATTAATCTAACTAATTCTAGCATAACTCTACACTTATATTCAGCATTTGTATCGAGGATATTAGTTTCGACAGGTTCCATTGTAGTGCAGTAGCCCCCTTTCTAAACTAATATTCAGCACCTGCCTCAAGAACATCAGTTTAGCCAGGTTCCACTGAACCTGTAATTGTAGATTTGAATAACATGAACGAATTCGGACCTATAGGTGCCCATTGTTAGAGGTGCCCCTAGTTGGAGGTCTCCTGATGAGGTCATGAATAACAATTTCTCGAAACAAAAAAAAATCGCTGAAATAACAGAAAGTGAAGAGTTTCTGTGTATATGCACTTAGCCTGGTCTTAATGTTTGTTTTGGGAAAGAGCAACAATTTAACACTTTCGCGAAAAAACCCTCCATATACGCCACATGCCAATTCGGTAAATTCGGAGAAAAGCAAAGTTTGGCAAAAATGAATTCGTGGAGTTTTTGGTAAGAAAACAGTGGCGAATAAAGGGATTAGGGTAGAAGGATTTTCGAGCTTGTTTGCTTTTAAAACGATGGCAGTTTCACGGAAAACACAAGCTGCTTGCCAATTATTAATTAGCGAGGACGACAGCTAATCCCACTCGGATTTGGGCAACAAAAGATAAGATTGGGAGGCAGTGGCATGGAGTAAATTTGGGGGATTAGGAAGTGTCACTTATTTTAATCCTACTTATCCCCAGCAGGACTGATATTGACAATATCGGATGAAGGAAGAAAATTAGCAAAACTAGTGGCAACTGAGATACAACCAACTTGATCAGTCAATTCAACGCACACATTATAGTAGCAAATTTGCATAAAATAATCGTATCTGGTAACAAACGATAGTATTTGTTGGCACAAACTCGACATTGAAACATGTTGCACCTGGAGTTTTCCAGGTTTTATAGTCATATTTTAATATTTCCATAGTCAAGAAACATATTTGGCTTTGTTATTAATATTTCTGAATTTTTGTTGAAAAATTTAAATCAGAATTTATTATTAATAATAATAAAAAAGAAACTTTACTGGCGAAATTCTTTGAAAAACTAATCTCATATAGTATGGGTTCATGTCTGAGAACGACATTTCCTGAGTTTTCCAGGTTTTAGAAGGCCATATTCTAATATTTCCAGGCTCAAAAACCTATTTCGATTTGTTATTAATATTTTTGAAAAAAAATCAAATAAAAACGTAATTTAGTAGTAATAATAATAAGGAACTTTATAGGCGAAATTCTTCGAAAAATCAGATCTAAAATAGAGGTTTTCACTTAACATTACCAAACCTGACACTTTTCTATTTCCCTGAAATCTCCTGACACTTTTCCATTTCCCTGACATTCCCTGAAGTTTTTCAATTTCCCTGACATTCCCTGACACCTTCATTTCCCTGACTTCCCCTGACTTTCCAGAAAATGGGAACCCTGAATTAAAAAATACCAGAAATAACGGATTTTAGTCAATCTCTTGAAAACGTTTTCCAGAAATATTAATAAGAAAGGAAACAAAAGCATTTTAATTATATTTTTAACCTACACGTAATTCACCAATAATGCATAAGGATAGTATTCCCTGAGTTTTCAAGGTTTTCCAGGTTGGCAGTCACCATGACACCACTGTGCTAATTCTCACCCTTGAGGCAAAACTCCATCTGCATTTAGGACACCATTAGATCTCATTGTTTATTTAGTCGCACATTCATTTGCATATTAGACGCGAATCAGAACGGAAGTGCGTGCTCCTTGACGACGCCACTTCCGGCAATTGGCTTACGTTGACACAGACCTCATTTCGAGCGCAATAAACGCACATTTTTTCGTCATCGCAACGTCTTAAGATATTCATGAAGCAAATGCCACGCTGACGAGGACTTGCTAAGATTTTGTCTAAAGAAATAAATCTGATTTGCTAACTTTAATCACGCAGGCCCCCAGGGGGCGACTAATTCGCTCGTTCGTACCTATTGTGGTGTAAAAATGTTCTCGTTGAATTTTTAAAACGGAGTTAAATGACTGTTAGAAGCAACTCGAGCAGAGAAATTTAAGATTTTTCGTACGACTGGCTATGAGAGGAATCAATTGTTCTCTTTGGAGCATGTACCGGCATGGACCGGCAAAATCTTAAATCAAATTACAATGACTGTTCCAGGTTTTCCAAACACTTTCGAAATTTACAGACAAGTTAACAAAATATTTTTCGAATTTCACACTATTACATTATACAGGGTCAAAAATTAACAACGATGGAGACACTGAGGTTTTTTTTTGTTGAAACCTCTAAATCAAAAACACTGCATTTCTGTGGAGTTGTTATTCTGTTGAAATTTTCAAAAATTTTAATAATGATGGAAACGCAGTAAGGAATAAGATTCATCCATAAAGTGGGATAAATATAATTTGTTAAGTTATAGCATTTTATTCATCTTTAGGACTGCTGGCGTGAAGGCAACACCTTTTAAAACAAAATTACAAGAAAAAAAATGGGTTTTCGATAGGTTTAACACATAAATCAGACAGTGTCAAAAATTAGTAAAGATGGGCACATAAGAATTTTTTTGACACTGCATTTTCGTGGAGTTCTTGTTCTTTTGAAATATTGAAAATTTGTAATAATGACGGAAATACGGTAGACAATTTTTACAAAAATCATCCAAAATTGGCTAAATATAATTTGGTAAGTTGTAACCTTTTTTTCATCTTTTGGATTGCCATAAAGGCAACATTTTAAAATAAAATTAGAGAAATGGATTTCATGTGCTTTTTGATGTATTAAAAAAAACTGATTATACATGTTAGTGGACTTTTCATTGAAATGTTAGTTAACAGGAAGAAATGCTGGCGAAATTTTAAGAAAAAAGTTGAGAACAAATTCAGCTTTTCTGCGACTTCTTAACAATCAAAATTAGTAGACATCAACAAATTTCCAGACATTATATGAATTTCCCCGAATCTTTCCTGACTTTTCCAGACAAAATCAATTTGCCTGACGTTTCCAGATAAAATCACTTTCCCTGACCTTTCCAGACAAAATCAATTTCACTGACTTTACCAGGTTTTTTAGAAAGGCCGGTAAAACAATATGTACATATATGAGCGTCTTAAACAATTGTTTTGTGCAGTGGAACATACCTAAACAAATACCCTCAGGATTGGCGCTGAATATTATTTTAGAGAGGGCAGGGGTCTACCACTCAGAAATTACCTTTATGAAAGAAACAGTCATGATGAATGATATTTGTAAGCAGTGTTTCGAGAGCTGATTCTGTTAATGGTGTGTGTTTTTACTTAGGCTACGATTTTAATTTCCTGAGCAGAACGCATTATTTCTAGACGCACAATTCCAGAGATAATTAATGACGTTGGATTCTGAAAATAAATCATCCAATATCTAGGAGAATTTTGGCTTTGTTTTCTTGACGATGGCCAGACAGACCGAATTGCTTTTCAGCATTATATACGATAAAGGTGAAAACTTATTTCTGAAAAAGAAATTCACCGAAATATCCAGATTTTCTACAGTTATAGGATAATTTTTACAGGTTCAAAAAATACATTTGAATGAATAAATGTGTGCCACGATTTTATTGAAAACAATATTTAGTAATAATAAAAGGAATTTGTTTGGCTAAACTCGATCTCAAAATGTAGGTAGTTAGTTAACCTTACCAAACAAACATATCCAAATGATGGATTTTACGAACATTTCTTTAAAAAACTACCAGAAATAATGTATTTTAGATACCTGTTTTTTAAGAATACCTGTATTTTAGATAAATGTTTTTGTTTTTTGGAAATAATAATAATGGAAGAAATGTGGGGGATTTTTATATAAACTAGATCATCGATAATGCAATTCTAGACCTTTCGGATAATGCAGTTCTAGACCTTTCGGAAAATTACAGAAATAAACTCCATAACGAAAATTGAATTGCAAATTACCAGAAATAACTCATTTCAAGCGTAATCTCTCAAAAACGTTTCCCAGAAATATTAACGAAAGCAGCACTGACGGCAATTTAAAACTTATTAAACTAAATCACCAATAGTGCACACAAAAAACCAACGCAAATGCTGAATTTTAGAAGAATGGTAGAATTGATTATCAGGTGAATAATTTTTGTGTTGATTTATCAGAATCAGAATTGTAACAAGCAAAGACAAAATCCAATTTTGATGCTGAAATATTCCAGGTTTGAAATGAAAATTCCCTGAGTTTTCTAGATTTTACAGGCTGAATATAAAATTTCCTAAGATTTCCAGGTTTTCCAGGTTGACTATAAAATCCCTTATGCTTTCCAGGTTATCCAGGACGACTATAAAATTCTCTTAGCTTTCCAGGTTTTTCTGGTCGACTATAAAATTCCCTAAGCTTTCCAGGTTGACTATACAATTCTTTAAGCTTTCATGGTTTTCCTGGTTGACTATACAATTTCCTGAAGTTTCCAGGTTTCCATGGTTGGTATTCGTCATGATTGGGTGGGCTTGAACAACGGGTGGGGGCGTTCAAGTATTACGTCATTACAAAATCGTGACTTCAGAACCCCATCGTGCAATTCTTAATATTTTTTCGATGAAAAGTCTCTAGAGATCAGAATTGCCGTTTCTTGGATGGATGAAATATGAGTGAGATTGAGGCATGGGTCTATTTGAAATGTCCTTGGGGGGTAAGGGGGATTTCTGCTCGAAATGAAATGAATAAATCCACGATTTAGACCCTGATTCGTTCACGCACAGTTCGTTTTCTGATCCGAGCTGCCATAATTAACGAAGTTATTCGGTTGTGCAATATAATTGGAAAATGTTTATTTCCCCGCCCACATAGACTCAATTTTCTCGTCATAAAATAATCCAGAAAACGCTCGACATCATTTCGATTAACACGACACGCACTAATGAGACGTCCATGGGGCTCCAAACGTGTCAAAGCAATTTTTTTTAATTAAAACTTTAAGATTTGCCCTAAATATAGCTTGGAAATCGGTTTAAGGATTCATAATCTAGCTGAGTACGAGCTAAGAGAAAAGATTGAACGTCTAGCTCTCCCACACCCCCTTAAATAAATGATTAATTGGACCCATTAATATTAAAACCCAGCAAAAATGTGACTTAATGCGTTTTCAAAGTTGATCGTTACTGCTTTCTCCTGCTATTCATGCGGAAATCCAGCCCCCCATTTAAACTTACATATACATGTACATGTATGTAGTGTATGAAGCATGTCTGAATATGGATAACAATACGTTATTCTGTGGAAGAATAATTGAAAAAATATTGGAGTAAATGAATAGTTGGAAATGCAATACCACTACTTGTAGTTGAAGCTGTCTACGATTAATGAACTGGTAACTATGGTTGGATTTCATAACGTTAATTTCAAGAACTAAACATTGTGTGTTTCGTCAACTGAGACGTTTTTCGTTGTAAAATCTATAACAAACAAATTAATGTAACATTATATTTACATAATACACTTCATAGTTATGTTCTTCATTGAAGGTATTGTTTAAACAGCAATGTGAAATGGTCCTCAGTGCACACTGTAATGTAGTACAAACAATGTTTCTTTTATAAAAAAAAAAGAAATTAAAAAAAGAAACACTACGACGTGTTCTCCATCGTAGAATATTGCTATCATATTTTTCAAGTATTCATTTATCTCAATATTTCCACAATATCACATACTAATTGTACATAGTAGTACAAATGCACATTATATTATCAAATTATGTATTTTAGTTAAAAAATTTAAAAATGCACATTAGTTCCTATTATTCCTTTATCCCAATAGTTTTATAATCACTTCTAACATTGTCACTTCATAATACAAATGCATTTTGTTGAATTTTTACATATCTATTATTAGTACAAAACTTCAAATTTACACAATATAACATGTTCTCCATTGTTAATATATGGCTATTCCGGTATATCTCCAACCGATATTATCCCAATAATCTTCCAAACACTTATAACTTAATTTTGTACATAGTAGCACAAATGGATATAATTAAATCATATCCAATTTTAGCACAAAATTTTAAAAAATGAACGTTACGACATGTTCTCCATCGTAGCTATCGCTATTAAATTTTTACTGTTCATTTCTAATAATTTTACAATATCACTTTAATTTTACGTAATTATTATATTTTTCGGTCAAAATATCTATTACAATACGCGAAAATTATTTCTCAATATGGTGAATTTGATAGCATTAGTCCAAAAATCCGTAAATCAAAGTAGAAATTTCGTTTTGCAAAATATTCCTTGGATAATTGAAGCATTTCATTTAATAATTTTTATATCAGACTAAAATATGGATATCGAATGACGTTTTCGACAATGCACCATGAAGGAAATTCACCGAATACAAGTTTTTGCCCAAATAAATTTACAAACAAAGACTACATGAAACAAAATTGTTACAAATTTAACATTTTGCCCCTTTTGCACATACTTTCCCAACGACATACGTTTTCAAAATTACCCATAGGATGAAGGTGCCGTAAATGTATTTCGTGCCATTAATACGCCACACCAGGGTGGGATGGAGTGGTGAAGTAGGTAGGGGCACTTAGATCTAAAAACAGATTTTCGAGCAAACAAAAGGCATCGAAGCATAAGAAAAAGTTCAGCTCTTGTTGAATCCTAGCTGAATTCAATCAAACAAACGTGGGCTGGTGATTGACGCCCACTTTTAATGCTGTTTTTATAGCCTGGAAAACGTTGCGAATTCCCCAGATTTTATAGGGAAATTAATCATTTTTTTACGAGGCAACAGCCGTATTTAGCACTGGGGCTCTTTTCCATTCGCATCCGAAAATAGTCGAGAAATTCCCAAGGTGATGCTAAATGGAGCCTTCGACTTAGGGGACGATTTCAATCAGTATTTTCGTTAAATATATAGCATATCCGCTGGATTGTTAGTGTCGCAATGGGAGTAGAGGGTGGCCCAAAATAAAGTTACTTGGTTTGAGTGTGTTGAATCGAACCACTCCCCTGAAATGTTTCAAACAAAGTGACTCAAATTGGACAAAAACGTAAGTTGGCAAACCATGCATACGCCGTTGCTAACAGCAATTGCCAAACGTCAGGGGCAGCTTTAATCCACATTCAGATTTGCATGTACTTGTATACGAAGCAAATAACTGGAAATTGAGTCATAAAACACGATAATATTTCTGTACTTTTTCTGGCCTTAATTTCTGCATTTGCATATCGAGCAACGAGCACTAGAAACTCCCCGCTGAATTGTAAGTGCGCCAAATACTGACGTTTTAATTCGAGACTTATCATTATAAATCTGACAGATGCAAAAAGCTCAGAAATTGAACCTGACAGCTTTTCCATCTGGATTTTTTGCGTACATTTTCACTTCACGAAAAAAATTGCATATCTGAGCTGAGATGGCGGGGGAGTCAGTTAAGAGAACACGATGTAAATACTGGATGACAACTGTCATGGGCGTCACCAACGAAATGAAAATCGACGAAAAATCACATTTTCGTGCAAATCTGTGACGATAATAAACACTAATGGCCCCTTTTCCTTGATGTAGACGAGACAGAAAAATATGCAAATTTAAATTGCTCAGTACACCAGTTCTCCAAAAACAGAGAATGTAGCAAGCAGTTCAGAAATAACAAAAATAGAGTCACCAAAACCAATAAAGCCATGGGAAAAGCAAACCAAAATGGTGTAAAAGATAAAAATAAATCACAATTTTTATATCTTATTTATAAAGACACCCTGTTGATAATCTACAATTCAGGGTGTTCATTACCAAACTCATTATAAGTTGAAATAAATTCGTTATGAGGTTAATAACTATTAGGTACCCTGTATTAGTCATCAAAACCATGAAGGGTTATTTGAGAAAATCCAATCATCGGTGCGAAAGTTGGATTTTAAACACGATTTTTCATATCTCATTTATCTACAGCTGATTATATGAGTTTTTGGATTAATGATACCAATGCAAAATATCACAATGCAAAACGTCAAAAATCTTTAAATACTTTAAAAGTATGTATTAAATCTCAAAATCTTGATTTGTAATTACACGCCCCATGCGTCAAAACTACATAAAAATAGTTGAATTAAGTTATACGAATTGCAATTTTTCGAGAAAAAATTGCGGAAAACTGTATGAAAAACGGATTTAACCAACATCATTAATTTTTAAAAAACGATTATCCACGAAGCACATTTTCGAAAACGAAAATTTACGCATAAGTTGATAGCAAATGAAATTTAACCAAAATTTTAAATTTAAAAATCACATTGTGTGCAAAATTGGATGAAAAATTGAAATAGCCAAAAATTTTATTTTTAAAAATGATGACCCAGCATTAAGCTGACCTTTCAAGAGCATGCATCTATTCTCACATTTGGTAGACAAAAAATTAATTCCATATCTGTTTGAATCAAAACATGAATGCACTCGCAATACAGGGTGGCCGAGAATCATCTTTCTAATTTTCGTTAATATCAAAGTTGCAGCTCAACTACCTCATTCCTTTGATACAATCTATCAATATTTTGCTCGAAACGAGTATTTGCAACGTGGTCACAGCACTCCCACCCCCTCTACTTCTCCAAATCCCAACAAATACTGTAACAACAAAGTTAATAACGTTACATTTTCCTCATTCTACCTTCAGAGGAATATCCCGAAGGGTATTCTCTGTTGTTCGATTCGTCCTAAAGTAATTACAATCAAGCTTCTTGTATCATCTTATACAACGAACAAGCTCATTATGTCGGGGGGGATCCAGGGGATGACCTTACCCCCATAGGGGTCAAATATCCGGCGGGGTTAAGAAATGCATAAGGAGCACAAACTGAATCAACGTCAGATCTCTATATAGGCCTGCTTTAAGAAAATAAACTTACCGTAATCGCTTGGGCACAGACCTATAGAGTCAAGAGTTCAGTTTAGCAAATCGTTTTCCCTCATTGCGTTCAAACTTCAGTGGAATCTAAACTCCAAATGTGTTTTATGAGTGAAAATTTAAAAAATCAACCCAGCCATGAATAACACGTACAGTATAAGTAAGGAAATTTGTTTCCCCAAACGTTCAATCATGAAGGAAAAATAAACAGTCCCACTCCCTCAATGACAAAAAAGATATCATTTTTGCATTTTTACATTCTTCCACTGAAATAAACAAAATTATAACAAGTTATAAACAAGAAGGTTTGTTTCACTGCTAACATTGCAAAAAATGCAGCACACAATACAAAAATAATATTATTAATAAATATTTTAGCATTTTTTTTTCACTTTATGAATGTCACTTAATAAATTTGGAAGGATCATCCATAAACATGGAACAAATGCCATTTACAATAGCCAATGTCAACTTTTCGCAAAATTATTAAAAACTTCACGCTTGAAATATGAAATTCATCTGACTTCATCATACTGACTTTCCCTGATTTTCAAGGTTTGTGTGAACCCTGCAATATAATTGAAAATGGTAAATTCGGGTGCAAAATTCTTAATTGTATAATGAGTTTAGAAAACGCCTAATATATTTTATGACGATGCAGAACTTTGGGTTTAATCATTAATTTTAAAAAACATTACAAAATTAATATTTTCAGAGTGCCATTCTTGCTAAATTCTGTATTTCAAAACGTATAAGACTTCTCCAACATTTTAAATTGAACGTCTGGTGAAAAACTCACTCGTACTAATTATCAACACCAGGGGTGACTTAAATTCCCAACACTCAAAATCGGAGTTTAGAAACCTCTTCAATTCGAACCTATCTAAACTCCACTAGTTTTCATTGTCTGGCTAGACAATTCACACGCCATTCAGATTTAAACGAAAGAACACACATTCTAATCCACTAATAATGTCTACGAAAAACACACATAGATGGATAATGGATGCACGAACGTTTCAAAGTGTTTATGATACAGTGTTCAGTATACGCTTATTTATCGTGTTGCAAACCAGACGGTGCTAGTGAATTGTTCCTTGCAATAGATGGCGTTGTGTGAATGCCCAAACTAGTGTACATACATATCACGTGCTTTTCTTAAGTCTAAATTACCCTAGATCGTACACGTTTAGTTTCTGACACCGTAGCGACCAGTTGCACCATTCTGCGGTACGGAATTGCCATTAGTGTACCTTCGATCAGTTAGTGGTCAAGTTAAGTCATAGGATTGACAGCCTTTCCGTACACGGATACTGTCAACTTCACCATGTTTTGTGGTCTGTGGGATAGGTTCAAGCAGCAGCAGCAAGATACGTAGTTCCTAAATCCTAATCTGCAAACGTTAGAGGAACTAGTCCCAAGTCCCAAAAAGGTTACAGAGAACATGGTTTGTCTCAAACGGTTGATTTGGGACTAGTAAACATTTCTGCGAATTTACGTCAAACACGAACTGTCCACTAGCTTAGCAAACCTGACCACTCCAAACCCACATCATCCTACTCATGCGGAAGTTGGTTGTGTGGGATTAGGGGCACAATGCCCAGAAGGCAAAATAGCACCCAAACAATGACTAAGAAGGACCAGCAATCTAAGGGGAGACACCCCCGCGTGCGCAAAATGGCGACAGAACAACCCAAAGGCATGGTTATTAATTAGGGCAACGTAATGTTATATAATTACAGAATTTAGTGCGTGTGATAAACGAGTGATAAGTGCGTGATTTACGAAAGAAAAAAATGAATTAAATCATAGAAAAATATAAATGAAATCATACGCTAAAAACAGAACTAAAGAGATTCTGATTAAAAAAATAAAATGAAAATTGGGCACCTACCCGTCGTTGGCTGTTCCTGCGCATGATTGACCCTAGGACTCCGGCCATTTTGGACAGACGTGAATTTTCAGTGAGAAGGGGAGGAGTTAAGGTACATCAGGATCTACTTCCGCTTCCGGTTAACGCTCGCCCTAATAAGCAGGGGAGGAAAAGCTAAGGTATAACCCTCAATCCGCATTTTTGTCAACAATCATGAAAACGAAAATTTAGCCTGTACATTTTCTATTGTCAGCGCACACCATCTTCGGATGAAATAATTATAAATAAAATTAAAAAATCGCCCAACTCGTGAGGGATTTCGGTTCGTTTTCTTGTTTTTTTGGAAGATTTTGAAAGTTTGGCTTTCTTGATGATAATAGAAAATCTAAGACTGAGAATTAATGGAAAAGATAGGCCTATGAACGTCTAGGACAGCACGATTATACACAAAAACAATACATGTTTCAGCAAGAATAACAACAGTAATCATGGCAACAGTAAAAGCAAACATGCGACACGTAAAGCATGTTTCAGTCTCGCAAACTGCATAGTTCTAAAACACAACCTAGAAATGTTTACTTTGATTTTCTAAAATTTCCTAATGGATAAAGCTGGTTGCAAAGTGGTGGCAGAACAACTGATGGCACGGTTAGGTTACAGTTCTGATTGCAATAAGATGATTACCTCCAACTGGTAGCAATACTAACTGAAAACTACTTGCTACTTGATTGCAACCAGCCATGTAACCAGACTGATCCACATTAAACAAATGACATTGGCAATCTTATTTGTAGTTTTAATACAGTTTGCTTCCAATTTGCAATCAATAAAAAACTAAACATGATTGCCTATTGCATCAGTAAGATTGCGACCAATTTAGAATCGGCAACTAATTGCTGTTTAGTTGCGAAGCCATCGCCAAAGTCTCAAATCATCACAATCTCTACGTCTGATTTGTAGTCTTCAATTTTCAAATAGTTTAATACTAATTAGCAATCAAAAATCCTGTAAATATAATTACCCGTGGCATCATTAAAAATTGTAGCTAGTCCACTATCAGCAACTGATTGCCATTTAGTTGCCAAGACATCGTCAAAGTCAGCACTCACCACAATCGCTACCTTTTATTTGTTTTCATCAAATTGCAAAATAGTTTACAGCCTATGACATCAGCAACTGATTGCAATTTAGTTGCAAACACGTTGCAAACTGAATATCACCACCTATCACTCACTACATTTTCAGGCTCCATTCAGTTTATAACCCTTTGCAATCATTTTACACCAGTTTGCAATCATTTTACACCAATTTGAAATCATTTCACACCAGTTTGCATTTTTTACCACAAGGGTATGTGAAGTAAACAATTCTAACTCACCAGTAAACAACCAGTAAACTTACACGTGATTTGCAATCAGTACATACCAGTTTGCAATCAGTGCATACCAGTTTTTACCCATTTTACACCAGTTTGCAACCATTTTAAACCAGTTTGCAACCATTTTAAACCAGTTTGCAATTATTTGTTTGCCACAAGGGAATGTGAAGTATACAATTATGACTCACCAGTAAACATGCACTTGAATTCTCAAATTTAATTTGTACACTTCCAGTCTTGCAAGATTAAATGACGTCATCACCATACAAGTTACATTCTAATTTTAACTTAACTTTAGCATGATAAAGCTTGGATCGCGTCACTCACATGGCTCGTTTGATGGCTTGTCTAGACGTTTTTCATTACCCATTAGCACGAAACATGCTCATGTTTTACACATTTTTAACATAAGCAATTTCCGGAAAAGGGCCGAAAAGAACCCTTCCAAATAACCCATTTCACAAACCGGAATTCGATCCCCCCAGTAAAACTGCTATTCAAAAGCTGGGCTTTTATGCAACGCATTTGGCAATCTCTCTTTAAATAAATCATGTTTATGGTCGTCCCTGGTTCATAAACGAAAAACGAGCAAACAAATAAAAAAATTCGAAATGGCATCAAGAGGTTGAGCATTTACAGCGACAGCTGCGCCCCTTACGGGCCCTTTGTGCACTTTGGCAAGATGCATATTTGCACAGTTGTGTGTGTTGGAGGGTAAACAAACACCTAAATGTACAATTATTAACAGATATAAACACGTGGATGCTACACGAATATTAATCGCTTCGAGCAAATGTTTACAGAGTGCGGCACAAATTGCGGACCCCATAATTTCAAAAATAAATCAGTGCCCTTAATTGCTGTTTTATAACGATACTGACGAGAACGACACACGAACGTCAATCGATTTAGCCAGCGAATGAAGTACAGAAAAATAAATAAAACCACGTTGGCAAATATTTGACGATGTGTAGGCCCCTACAGGGGTCCCAAATCCATCACCGCCAAATGTAAACGTTTAGAAAATCGCTAGCTGCTATTTGGAAACAATTGTTATTTTTAAATTCCTCTTGTTATTTGCAAAAAATTAAAATGTGTCTTGATTACTTACTCAACAAAAATTAAACTAAATATTTGCACAAGGCATACCGTATGTAATTTTCGTCTTACCAGCATGTTTTGAATTTTCCTTATAATTTACACAGAAAGACATTGCCAAATATTTGACAAGGTATTCAGGGGTCCTAAATCCATTAAATGCAATATCAATATTTACTTTTATTAAAAATCTATAAATAATGTAGATTTTTTCAAATGAAATGTCCTGTTATTCACAAAAGGTAAACATCGAAATGAATTTAAGGCAACTGAAGGTTGTAGAATAGCGTTTATTGTCCTTTTATTTTTCTGATTATATATTTTAATAAATGAAATTAAAAATATTTTCTCTAGACAATTTTTTCATTCTTATACAGTATTTTATTTTTGTTATATTTTTTTAGAAAAAGTAAAACGTTAATCAGTTTAGCTTGTAAAGAAATATTGCCAACATCCTTAGGGAAGAATAACTGAGAAAAAATGAATAAAACAATTGCAAAATATTTGACAATGAACACATTGTACAGGATGAACAATAAGGCGATCCTTAATTCCATATACTGACAATGCTAACATTTAAACAAGTTTTTATTGTAAACAACAGGAATTGTTTTTAAAATGTAAGTTTTAATTTAGAAAAATGGAAAGTGCAGAATATTTCCACGCGGTATTTTCCCATGTACATGTAATTTTATTAAAAAAAAAGGAAAACGTTAATCAGTATATCATGTAAAGAATTATTGTTAACATCTTTTGGGAAAAAATAGAGCAAAGAAATAATTTCAAATATTTAAAAATATACAGCGTAATCAATAAGACGTTACTAGCTCCATTACTTGCAATGTTAACATTTAGAAAATAACTTCTAATGTAAATGGCAGGGAATTCCTATTTACGAAAAAACTATAAGCAAAACATATATGAATCTTACGGAAATGGAAAGTGCATATAGGGTTTATTGAATTATTTTCGCGATTATCTTTTTAATAAATGAAATTAAAAATATTTACGAGGTGGTTTTGCCCCAAACACGTTTCTTACAATGTTTCCAGTTTAGCTATTATTTAAAAAAAAGGAAACGTTAATCTTGTTAACATACATGTATTTCGTAAGCATATTTTGTGAATATTTCCAAAAAAGTAATTTATAACAAAAATGAGATATGAAATTGATATTTTTGCAAGTATAGGATTTTGGCAGTTCTTGTGAAATATTTACAACGTACACAATGCATCGCATTTTGGGTTTAATTAAGGTGAGCCTAGATCAAATCAGCTTTAATCAGTTTCTTACGTATTTGACGTAATTAAACCTGGCTTTAATCATCGAACTCAGTTCGCTGAAATTTCGTACTTCAGCTTCACTTAGTGCTCTCGCGTACCATTAAAATCCAAATTCATATTAACAGCTATTACATATTCCAGAATTAATAACAACCCTACCCTTTTACGTAAATGTTGATGTCGATATCAATGCTCTCTTAGCAGAAAAGCTCACAGAGAACACTGTAATGAGTGCTAATTGTCAATTCGAGCCTTAATCCCTAGGTGTTAAAATTAATTAAAAATATGTTAATTAAAGTGGCTAACGCGCTAATTAGATCCAGTCGAGCCAAACGGACCATATTTGCTTATTTTCCCCAAAATAAGGCAAAATTACGTTCGGTAGAACCTCCAAAGTTCACTACCTCCCCATGTTGACCACCTCCCTACGATGACAACATTTCAACTGACCGGACAGTTACCACATTAACTCAATGGAAGGTGACCTCTACAAGTTGACCACCTGCACCTCGGTACATTGTATGTTGACTACTTGGACTATGACACACAATAGTAATTTACTCTCTGTATGTTGACCAGCGTTGTCTTAACATGTAAAGTCGTGGAGGATTAAATTCATTTGCTGCTTGCAAAACATACTGTACACTGCACATCACAGCGTGACATTACAACGTTAAAATTCCAGTACTGCTGTACAGTACGTGTAATTGCTGGATAAATTTGCAGCATATTAGCAATACTGGTACTGTATTACGAACATTTTAATAAGATTATTCATGAATGAGTCATGAATGATGAACGATTACTGTAAATACTTGAAATACAAGCAGTGTACGGAATTAAAATCCTGCGTCAGTACAAGATTCGTTCCATATGTTGACCACCTCCTTTTGTTGACCCGTATGCGACAGTCCCTTTGGTGGTCAACTTACAGAGGTTCTACTGGATTTAAATTATCGTCATTCCCCTTCAGGAGTTCCAACGCGTCAAGGTCAAGGGGTCACTCGTTTTTAGATCAAAACGACGACGAAATTAAATTCATTTAACTTGCAAAAATATGGAAATAATTAAACGTAGGCTGGTAACGTAGACCATTTCTCATTGGTTGTTTTCCAGAAATATTAGCATAATGAGCCATATTGTTATTGCCCTTTTATGGTCCTTGGTCGTAAATCAGAATAACGAGCAGCTGGAAAATTATAAAACTAAATTGGCGAGGGTTTAAATTAGGCAGAAAGTCGTTTGCTCGGACCGCCGTTATCAATTAGGGCCGATTAATTCGGTAATTAAACGCCAATTACCGAATTGGCGATGGAGGAGGAATCCAGTCCGAGCCAAGTTCGCACCCAATTTGCATTTGGAACGAATTAATTAAGACGATCAATTAACCGATTAAACGAAAGGCTACGAAAATAACACACGCTCGATGTGTAAGGGCCCTTAGAAATGTCTGAGAAGTGGTTTTAAGACGATAGAGGGATGTATTTCGGGATATTTGAGTGTCTTTAGGCAATGATGAGGAATTTTGGAAATGTTTTAGGTGTTCTTGAGAACATTTAAGATGGTTTAGAGATGTGTGGGATGATTCAGGTTAGCAATTTGATACAATGGTATGGTTTTTCTCTAAAAGTTTAATTTTTGTTAAAAATCTTTACAAAGGATGTTTTAGAAATATTTGCCAGATGGTTTTTAAGATGTTTTCAAGAAAACAATACACGAAGCATTTTGTTTTGATACCATGGTATCGTTTTTTACTTAAAAGTTACATTTTGTAGTTTAAAAACCTTAAGAAACTGCATCAAGATGTGATACTTGAAGCCCAGAGTCTTTAAGGAGATGTTTTCAAACTACGATTAAATGATTCCGAAATGTTTGACTTGTTCTTTAGATGTTTTTGAAATGTTTGAGATGTTCTTTTAAACGTTTGAGATGTTTTAAAGATTTGGGGGTGTTTTGTTATCGTTTTCTTGCAAACACGTTCTATTTGTTTGATATAAAAACTTTCAGAACTGGAATCAACATGATTGGTATAAAACCTTACAGAACTGGAATCAAGATGAGACATGTTTTAGAAATATCTGAGAGATGGTTTTTAAAATGTTTGCGAGATATTTTAGAACAAATATTTACATGATTTAACATTATGTGATGTTTTCAAGTAAACAATGCATAAAGTTATGTTTTTGATACCAAGGTATCGTTTTTTTCTATAAAAAGTTATAGTTTTTGGTAAGAAAACTAAGAAATGGTATGAAGATGAGACATTTGAAGACAAGATAATGGAAGATGTCTTAGAAAAAATATTTAGATGATTTAGCAATATGTAATGTTTTCAAGTAAACAATACAAACCGATTT
The DNA here is from genome assembly GCA_034687865.1 of Kryphioiulus occultus. Taxonomy (NCBI): domain Eukaryota; kingdom Metazoa; phylum Arthropoda; class Diplopoda; order Julida; family Julidae; genus Kryphioiulus; species Kryphioiulus occultus. Next base: position 20,687 of record JAQGAF010000284.1, read on the forward strand.
TTTAGATACCAAGGTACTGTTTTTCTCTATAAAAGTTAAATTGTTTTTGGTAGAAAAACTATGAAATAGTATCGAGATGAGATATTTGAAGCCAAGAGACATTAAGGAGATGTTTCTGAAATGTTTGAGATGTTCTTGAGATGTAGAAATCTTTGAAAGCTGGTTTTTAAGATGTTCGTGCTATCTACACGACAAAGTTTGAAATGTTAGAGATTTGTGACAACAATCTCGGCATAGCAACAGCACGAAGTAAGCGTCAAGATGACAAGACAGCGTCGAAGAGACTATGGGGAGATGTTTTAGCCAACGATGTGATGTTGTGAGTTTACGAGGTGTTGTTCAGTATAAATTAATTTCTTTTAGGTAGGACAACGTTGAAGTGTTTTGGAGATGTTAGAGGGAGGCTTATTAGACAATGACGAGATGTTTTAAGAGATTTTCGAGATGTTTTCAGGCAGTTTTACCACCGTATCAGGTACGTGTATAGGGAGTAGAAAGGGCCAACTCAAGACGTGCTTTTTTCTTGTTTGGTTTTCGTTTTGTTTCTCTCGTAATCGTGAACTAGCTCGCTTCATGACCGATAAAAGAGTTCATTATTGATTACTTTTGTTCATTAATGTCGAGGCGAAAATCAAAAATCGGCTTAAAGTGGAAGGGCCCATGAGGCCATGGGTGAAATCGATACACGAAGCCAAAGGGCCCATAAAATACTGGACACAAAATAATGAGCATTGGGAGGGTAGAGGGTGGAATAAATCAGGTAGAAATCCGAACGTCCTATTAATAATGTCATCGAAGTGAACGTTAAACGCGAGTTTCTCATTAGAGTAATTGCCGAAAGAATAACAAGGTCGCAATTAACCCGTAGGGAGAAACGTTCACCTTAGGGTACCTTAGGGGGGTGAGAAAATTAAAAATTCACCTCATGGTGGGTGAAAAAATGTGGCAATGGGTGGTTATTCCTGGTTCATTAGTTGGCAGACGTTTTGGAATTAAAAAAAACCCAAAGTAAATAGAATTACAAGTATTTTGTGATTACAGCTCAGTGTAATAATCAAGTACATGTAAACAGAAAAATATTTCAATTTTTTAATTTCTAATTGTTTCAGTATTGCTAACGATGTTGCTCAATGAATGGTGTGGATGAAGATAGTCTCGATTTTGGCAAGTTTTGTCCCTTTCAAATTGTGCAAAACTAACCGTCAACCAAGAAAAATGTTTGTTAGAAGTCAAAAAAAAAAAAAAATTTACAAGTTGTGAGAAATACATTGTTTGGAGTTCTAGGAAATAAATTGCTTTGAGTTTTAGGAAATATGGTAAATTATTTTTAATTTCAAGAAAAGCACTGATTTGAATTTTAAGAAATGCATTGTGTAGAGTTCTTAGAAACTCTTTTCAAGTTCCAAGATTAAATTCTTTTGTAAATAATTAAAAACTTATGATACACACTCCTTGAACCATATAAGACATATGGTACATTGTTTTTAATTCCAAGAAATACGTTGGTTTGAGATTAAAAAACTTTTTCGAGTTTTAATACATTGATTTGAGTTCTATGAAATAATTGGGTAGCGTTCTTAGAAACACATTGCGTTGAGTTCATATAAACATTGTTTCCAGTTCTAAGTATTTTTTTTAGTCCCTAGATATTTGTAAATTATTTTAAAAAAATTAGGATCTGCACCACATTTCGATAGGAAGACAACACGAATTTCAATCCAAAGCTTTTTAAAAGTTATCACAAGAATTTTAGCAAAAATCTCGCGAACAATCTTAGTAAAAACCTTGTAATAAACAAAACATAATTACAGTCCCAACTCAACACGGTGTATCTGTGCGACTTCATGTGCACGTGATACCCACAGTTAAAATCTCAAAAGCCCACAGCCCTCGGGGCCTTGAATTTCGAGAGGAAGTTGTGTGACGTCACTTCCTCTCTGAACCTTCTGCCTAAATGAAAGTCTTTTCTACAGTGCGTTGGCCCAGAAACGTCCTTAAACACGTACATGTACGTTGCCATAAGCTAGCGCTAGGTTACCGAAATTGGGGGCAAAAAAATCCAGTTATCGCGAATGTTAGTAGAAAAATAATCGATAAATTCCGTTCGCAAAATTGCGTCAAGAGCCTGTGGCGCCATCTGTGGTCGAATTGGGGAAACCGAGTTTCAAACGTTGGCGCCCTGAACGAATGTTGACGATTCCACCGCTAGAGGGCGCTAACGGCCCATTCATTGTATCCATCCTATCGATCTGTGCGAACCCTTGGCGCCATTACGCCCTACCCTACCAGACACACACGCGCGCACGCACACAAATACACAGCGTACGTGACACTCGTTCGTAACATCAGCTAATGAAACGACTCCTAGCTCCATTTGGGCATTTACGAGGCCCTAAAGAAGCCCCGCTTAAGTTAAGGCACTACCATTAAGACCAACGGATGACCGTTCTGTTTACCAACATTGAACACTACCACAATGGGATGCGACACTCACTGTTGGCTCCCTTTGGCGGACCTTATGGGTGCCAGGGATAACTCCGAGGGCCCGAAAAGTCAAAATATGATGATGGCTAATGCGGGGCGTTCGAGTATTACGTCTGTTTGTTTGTTTGTGAGTCAAGTTTTATATGTCAGCAACTTAAGTGAGGGGCAGGGGGCGGGGGTGGGGGTTGATGAAATAATGACAGGGGAGGGGTGGTCAACTAATTGCTCAGGCTTTATTTTAATAATTGCTACCAATTTTGCCAAAAAAATACAAGTGTTTTAATTTTGGCAATTTCGATCGATTCGGTATACTTTTTCGGTTAATGATGTACATGTAAACTTAGGGGAGGTGTTCAAAATCACAGTTATGTGATGATATCATATTTGTACGTCCCCCTGCGAATAATTCAAAAATAAAAATAAATTACAGACCATGAAATTAAGAGAAACTGAAGAAAATGAAAAAGAAATTGAAAAAAATTGAAGAGAATGAAAAAGAAATTGAGAGAATTTTAAGAAAATTAAAAACAAATTGAGAGTAATTGATGAGAATCAAAAAGAAATTGTGAGAAATTGAAGGAAATAAAAAAGAAATTGAGACAAAATTGAAGAAAATGAGAAATTGAAGAGAATGAAAATGAAATTGAGAGAAATTGAAGAAAATGAAAAAAGGAATTTAAAAAGAAGAAGTAAATTCCATAATTTGTATTAAACGTTTACCGCACTAACATTTTTGAAAACAGTCAACATCGGGTCAACATTTTCCAAAACAAAAATTTGGGAGCAGATTGTCAGGGTGGGATAAAATCACGATTTTGTGATGACATAATTCTTGATGTTCAAATATGATCAAATAGTCAGATTGTTCAAATATTATTAGCTCTTCAAATATTGTTAAAAATATATGAAGATGAACTGCTTTCATGATCAAATATTTGTAATACCATTCAATAAATTCATATTTTCTCAAATATTATCTCAACCCCTATATTTGTATAAATATCTCCACACGAATTACTTTCATGTTCAAATATTTTATAAACCTCCAAAACACCACCGAGTCATAACTGTCAAAATGCAATATTTAACTGCGCGTACAAGTCCATGACATTTTCATCCCCTTGCTATTAGGCAAACACTGCAACCAAATGTGCCTTGCTTGTCAGCGCTCATTCTCAATTACAAGGGACAGCATTACAGAATCAACACATCCAGTTTGTTTCAAACCACACACATTAATTAAATTAATTAATAGTAACCCTAACCAGAATCCCATCTATCTTCCAACTGTCTAGATTCTTATCCCAGTCCAAAAAGCCAACGATCCAGTAATCGTCAATCAGTTCGCCTTTAACATGCCCCTGTTATTAGTTTCGACTCGTTTGTCGACCCCACTTAACCCCTTGGCTAATTTCGACGTTCCCCTGGTGGCTAAAGCGCTATTAATTACCAGGGGCATCATTTCGGGTGAAATTCCCCTCATCCCACTAACCCCAACCTCCAGTACTTTATACAATTGCGAAGTATCGATTTTTCACTAAAATCCGCAGAATGGCCAAAGGGGATAACATGCAAATAGGCTTTGTTTTTCCCTGTTTAAGTGGGCACTTTTGGTGCACCCACGCGTGAAATGACCTCTGGTCAACCCCCAAAAAATAAAAAAATCAGTTCGGCAATAGTCCGCTATGCGGCGTGGCAACTACGGTAATTCAACTTAGCATTTAATTTACATTTGCCATTCTTGTGTCAATGCATTATACATGTACGTGAGGACTGTAGTTGCAAAAGCTGGTATGTGAAAAAAATGGTTGGGTTAAGATCTCTAATAACTTGATATTGCATATCCCATGACTTTTTCGTGACTTCACAGTTTTTCCATGCCTATTAGGATATGGAACCATTCAAGTTTTATGTCATCAATAAGTAGTGATTTTCAGAAACACTACCACAGTGATGGCGTAACTATTAGCCAAAAAACGCCGTCGACGATTTTTTTTTTTTGCGAAACTGGATCAGAAGTGATGAATTTTAACCCAAATTTTTATTTTATGAATCAATCGAATGAAAAAATCCCATGACCCTGATGTAAATTTGGTGACTGTTCCATGACCCTGAATCAAATTTCATGACTTTTACATTACCCTGATGACTTAAATGACTTTCAAGATCTGAATTTCATTTCATGACTTTTCCATGACTTCCATGGCCGGTAGACACCCTGTTCCAGATATAACTAAAGGTCACGTTCTGAAAAAAGTGTTATTGTCTCATGTTTCGCAAAAATCTACATAAGTGTGGGTTTAATACACAAAACGAATTAAACAGAAATAAAGTTTAGTTTAAAAGTTATTAGTTATCTTAACCCAACTATTTTTTCACATACCAGCTTTTGCAACTACACTCCTCGTTTGATTTCACCATTATCAGTTATCCTAATCGACAGTTAAAAAAGCATCATCTCATTCATCGTCAATGTCGATGAAGTCTCCTGAAAATAAAACAAAATGAGATAAAACAATGAAACCGCCCCTGGTATAATTAATTGCTCTCAAGCAGTAATTGATACTGTCTTGAGCTGCCTATCAATGGACAATTAAGGGTTATTACTTTTATTGCTGTCTGCCATAAAATATGCATCGATTTGCAGCAATTTCGTTTTTGGCAACAAGTTCAAACGTAAACAATTAAGGCGATCAACGTGCAAATACCGTATTAGGGACGGGGAAGCTAATACTGATTGATCGATAAAACCGGATTAATTACACGATTTGGCTCGGGAATCCGTAGAATTCAGGAATATGTGAATAACAGGTTAACGTTTCAGTAAGTTACTTCACTTCGTAAGTCACCAGTAAGTTACTCACTTCGACCAGTATTCTTCAAAGATTTAGCTAAATGAAGGGTGCCGAACCATAACGTTGTAAGGTAAAGCCCCAGTACAATATTTTAAAAGCTAAAAATTAAGGAAAAATATTAAAGGTTTAAAAAATATATTGTAACGATTAAACGTGCGCCCAATTCCACTGAAAACAATATTTAGAAATAATGATGACGAAACACCATATGCGAATTTTTTTTTTTGAAAAACTAGGCTCCACTTACGAACATTTCTTCGAAAAATTACCAGAAATAATGGATGCTAGGTGCATTTTCCTCGAAGTGTTTATTTATGGAAATACTAAGAAATTCTAGATGGATTTTCATTATAAAAACAAGATCACCAAAACAATGCAGTTTTAGACCGTTCTGAAAATTTCAGAAATATTAATAGTGACAGAAATTAATGTCACAGACGAAACTCGACAAAAACTATCAGGACTAACGGATTAAGGTGTAAAATTCGAAAACTTTTTTCAGAAATATTAATAACAAAGGCAAACATTTTTGGGCTGATTTCTGAGAATTATAGCCAACAAACAAAATATATTTATACTGAAAAATTTGAGGTTTCAGGTCAAAATTCCATGAGTTTTCCAGGTCTCCACCATGAAACTAACTTCGACGTTGAACTTCTGAACCTATTGTGTTTGGACTAAAATAGATTTATCCAAGCAACATTGTTGATTACACTTCATTTTCCCCTCCTGAATTGTTGATTTCCAGGCACTTACAAAGACATGATTTGGCACCCTTCATGTTATCGTGTAAACAAATCAACCTCAATGTCTAACAAAGTATTTGAAAATTCTCCATCCCTACTCCAACAAACAGTTACTGCCCCACCCACAGAAATATTCAAAAATCCCCAAACACCCCTACCCAATAAACTAATTATTGCCCCATCCTGTATGGGAAGCCATCCTCGTTACAGGGTGTTTCGAAAACAAGTCAACCTCAATTCTCCATTCCAAGTTCAACCAACAGAGTTATTGTCCCACCCTGTATGGAAAGCCAATCTGGTTACAGGGTGCTTCAAAAGTCGCGTCGCCTTATCGATGTCATTGCCAGCATGTAAAATAAGGTATTTTAAAAGTCCATTAGTCGTAATTTCGGCATTAGAACCTCCGGGGGTGCCCACACCCTCGAGTTAACAAGGCGACCACCGAATGGGCAGATAGGGGAATTGGGCAACCGCATCTGATTCGAGCGTTGATTGGTCTCTCCGACGTTGTTGCGCGATGTAAAATTTGCTCTTTTATCGTCAGGGCGTTGTCATTCGCTGCCAGAGATAACAATCGCTACGAAACGACCAGATGAAGTCGAGAGAGATATATTTATGTGGGACGCATCTCCAGAGTGACATAGCAGCGGTAACGGCGGTTACCGCTTTGCACCTTAAAGCTATTAAAGGGAAACCACGAGCATGCGATACGAGTTTTCCTTGACAACAGTGAAACTATATTTTCAAACGTTTAGGCGACTTCTCGAACACAGCAAAGATCGATTCGCAAAAATAAAAACATTGCACCTTTTATGGGAAAAACTAAATTGTACAGAGGATGATTCAATTAGATTCAATGTAGAATCACTAGAGGGGCACATTTCAAGAACTCGTATGAGTCTAAAAAACTGGTTAACAATCCACATTATTTACACATTAACTGTGATCATGCAGCTTTGCACTAGTGGTCAGTGCAAAGCATAGCCAAGGGATGTTTTTCATGGATAACGAACGGATAAAAAAAACCAAACTCATGATTAGTGGATTTACTGGCTGCTATTTAAATGATATTTGTTTAACTTTTAAGTTCTTTTTGTGACACTTTGTGGAAAAAAAAAACCAATTGCCAATACTTTTTGGTGCTACTGTATATTGTAACCAAAACTCACAACAAATTCCTTTCTGAAACCACTGCCATCTTTTAGTTACCCTGTACATGTACTTAAAATCCATGATTTCTGGATCGACTTCGGCAATCGTGTACTTTTTTTTATAGGAAAGTGAGTTTAAATCCACCATTATTTAATTGTTAAAGCAAATAAAAATCATCACGATTCGACATTGTCTTGTCATACGATGCCATCATTTCGGTAGTTCAAGGGGAAAGTAAAAATAACTGTACAACAAAATTATATGTATAACGTAAGTTCTGTCCACACCATGGAAGTACATGTACAAGAGTTGTCTACTACTAGAAACAGCTTCTAGAAAGAGATTACTAAAGGTGCGTTTACACTATACATGTACAGTATAACAAAACGTGTTACATTGCAAAGTATACAACATGATGGAAAAGGTGAAGAAAAAATGTCATTTAACATTTTGTAGTCTTGATGAGCCACGTAACTGAGTTAGTGTTATAAAAAAGTTGTACAACAGAAGTAAAAACTCTGTGATAGTTTAAACGCACCTTAAAACAGTTTCCACATTTCTAGAAAGAAAACATTTGAGGCCTTTTTTCCCTCCAATATGTATCCCCATGAAACATGTTTCCTTGCTGGAAATATGGAAACATTTTGAGTAAATTGTTTCCATATATAATGTTTCTAGGAAACTATACACGTACTGTATGTCTAGACAAAGCCACAATTTATCAACACAAAGTTCAAATGAACTCCATTAATTCTGGTAGACGATGATATCGCTGCTTGGCATTGATAATAGCACAAATCATAATTTCAATTTTCTTAGAATTCCATATTGAACATGGTGACTTCTACGTCCTATCTGAAATCTTCAATTAGAAGAAAATCATTTGATCAGTCCTCAACTACTAGTCAAATGCATTATGCAAATCTTAAATTGATCGTCCTGAACAGTTTGCTGTATTTTTACTTGTAACTGATATCAATAGCATAAGCCTGGACACTGGGAAATGGCCCACAGTGACTCGTTTTGGGTCAAACGAGGTTATGACCAGTGCCAACGTCCAGGGTTATACACGTAACATGGTACACTACAGAAGTCCAAATACAATACTTGTGCAGTATGTACATGTGCAGTACGTGCGTCATAAAATGTCACACCTGAGAAACGATGTTTTTATTCAGAAACCAGAGGATGGCTCCCTCGTGAGGCGCAATATGGCCGTAAAAAAACACGTAAACAAAACGAGATTTTTGCGTCCATGTTGACTTCGCCATGGAGGAGAAAGGTCGAAGCACCTACGGTAAACATGGACGTGTTTCGAATAGCTATAAAAGCGTTACGCCCACTCCCTACTCCCCTGGAGACTGACATAACCTTTGTCGCTTTTTTCGCTCAACTACGTTTTGCTTTTTCATTTAGGGTTTACCCAGAGTCAATATTCGACATGGGTTTTCGGGAAAACTGGGAATTTCAATTTATGAAAAATGCAATACCAACCTCCCTATAGTAAGTAGTAAGTGCATGCGTTCAAAAACTTAAATTTCACCTTTCAATTGCAGACATTCCTAGTCTGCTTTTCAACTTTCATTGTACATGATCTATCGAAATTCCCAGCATTTCTCGCTTTCGATTGCATTTCGCCCCTTTGCGAATTCCCCAACGGAGCTTCGCGACATTCCTCAGATTCCATAATTCGCGACAACCTGCTGTACATGGCGTGAAAATCGTAAATAAGGGCCAAGTTAATAAAATTATGACACATTTCATGATAGCTGTCTAAAGTACAGTACATGAAATACCGTCTCTAAATTACAGTAATGCATGTCAGGTCACAGCCAGACTTGGGGCCCGTTTTAAATCTAATAAACCTCCATAACCTGATATCCATTAATTTTTGCATTGGTTTTTATTGTTCCCACATCTACTGTAAGCAAATTTTCAACACCTTATCTTAAGCATCCACAGCTGAATCCACAGTTTAGACATGTTCTGCTGCAGTATTAAAATCCCCCTCTCTATAAACTGAGATCCAGAATCTATCCCAGGGATATTAGTTTAGACAGGTTGCACCGTCGCATTAAAGTCCCCCTCTTTAAAGTAATATTCAGTACCAGCCCCTAGGATATTTAGTATCTATCCAAAGGATATTAGTTTAGATAGGTTCTACTGTACTAAACTAATAGTCAGCATCTTTGACAATTTGTAACATGTTCTACTGTAGCATTAAAATACCTTTTTTTTAAACTAATATTCAGCACCTGTCCCACCTGTTTTTGACAGGTCACACTGTACTATTAAAAACACAATCTAAACTGATATTCAGCATCGATCATAAGGACTGATAACAAGGAGGATATCAGTTTAGACAGGTTTACTGTAGCATTAAAATCTCCCACTTTAAACTAATATTCTGCTCTCAAATGGACACCAAGTTTGACAATGTCCAGGTACAAATGCAGTTTCAAGCTGTCGTTATTAAACTAATGTTCGCACCAGAATAAAACAAAACGTTCGATTTCCCGAATGCGACTTATTTGACTATTTATCAGTTCTTTGCTTTGAAAGTTATTTTCTGAGCTTACCACGAAAATCTGTTTGAATTTTGGATCAAGTTGTGCCTCCTGTCCAGTTCGCCAGCCGCCATTTGCAATTCGAAAACGAAAATCGAAAAAAAGGAATTCGTGATCACGTGAGCGATGACGTCAGGCGCACGTGACCTTCGTGGGAATCTACGGAGTTCGAGAGGTGATTAGCCCTTAAGTTGCTACAATGCTGTTTTGATTTCAATGCATTTTATGCGTGTTATTTTTCGCTATAAATTTAGGCAGGTAAGATCAGTGACGTTGCAAAGCCTTCAGAATTCGGCATATCGAAGTTTTACAAATTCTAGCATTGACAGAAGCAAAGGAAGAAGAACTAGTGTGAGCAAATATGTCGAGTACTCAAATCGATAAATTCGTCGCAAATTTGCGATCCGATTTGCGCCGCAACACTGCGAAAGAAGCGACCCTGACTGGGTAATCTCGATCCAAAAATCTAAGGTTACCTTTTCTTCGACGTTATGTGCAATAAAAAAGGGCCGAGGACAACACTAGCGAAAATTTGCATTGAAAAGTAGGGAAAAGCCGTGAAATCAATGGAAGAAAATCCTGAGAAATCCCTTTCATGGATCAAGAACTTGCCAATCGCAAGAAATACTCGAAATCGTCCTCAAAGAGGCTTTCACGCTGCTCGAATGATAAGTGTCGAGATTTGCGCATGCTCATACTGCATACAGGAAAACCAGTCCAATCTAATGTCCTTTGGACCAGCACCTCATATTAGTTTAGAAAGGATATTACTTTAGATAGAATGTCTACACATGTTCTACTAACCATGTGCTAAAATCATCCGTAATATGACAAAACGGCACATGACATTAATTTAGATAGAATATTACTTTAGACAGATTATACTGTAGTACCAAAAACCATCTAATACGACAAAATGGCATTTGACATTGGTTAACAGAGGATATTACTTAAGACAGGATGTTTACACATGTCCTACTGTAGTGCTAAAACATCTAATAAGACAAAAGGGCACCAGATATCAGTTTTGAGATGATATTACGTCAAATAGCATTTGTTTAGACAGATTCTACTGTACTAACAATGTTAAAATTTCACATACAATCACTTCTACTCCTGTAAAACTTAGTTTTTCTTAGCTGAAATATTTGTTTAATTTTACGATTATTTATGCGATTTAACCTTGGAAAAATCCCTGCTTCATCACGAAAACCCTTTGCTTAATTTAAGCATTTCAAATTTTTCATCAGCGTTTAACCCCCCAAACAGGCCGTTAGTTGGCTATTGTTGAGGGCTTAGGGCCCTTGAACCCCATTTGAGGCTTGTGAATCCATACTTCATTACGTCATATAAATGCCTTAACTTCACTAGCTTGATTTAAATTCCTTGAGGGAACTATCTGCTTATTAATATTGCTTTTTAAGCAAATCGAGCGCACGCAAACAAGCCCCAAATCATCAATATTAAATGTGCAAAAAATGCACAGAAAAAGACGTTTTTATTTATGTATGCATCTCGTGTGAAACCGCATGTTGTTCCTCTAGGGTTTACAGCATCGTGTGCCAGCCAAGATGGGAGGAGAGGGGCTCATAGAATCCTGGAAATTATTCAAGAATCAACTTACTTTGAGCCATAAAGAGCTCTTCATTAAGTCTTGGTTTTTATGTCAGTTTTTATTCTTTGTTTCGTAAAAAAAGCCGAAAATAGAGTACTAAATTTTTAAACGAGAGCAGTAAAATTCACGTGTAATTTCCATGCAGTAAAATGTAGTAAAATATAAGTGTAAATAAATTATTATCATCAGCGTATTTATTATTACTATTATTATTATTAAGCTATTATTACCGGTATTAGGATCATGTTTTTGTGAAGATTTCAGTCAAGGGCGGTGCACAATTATCATAAAGAAGGTATTTACTGTAATACTGAAAACACAATAAAGACAAAACGCGATAATTAACAAACGTGATAATTTCGTTTTCATTGCCGAGTGGGAAATATACGACCGAGGACATACCGAACTAAAATCTAGTTTTTCAACCTAGATAATGGCGAAATCCGCGATGACGTGTTGCTGTGTATAAATGGAAAAGACAATTAGCACGTTTTTCAATTATAGCGTTTTAGCTTTGGTGTGTCCTACAAAACAAGAACCTATTTACAGAAAATTTTAAATTACTGCTGTTAAACAAAAAAAAATATTCGCCAAAAATTTGAAATATCTTACGGAAATTTTGAAGCCAACAATTCTATCGCTAACTTTAAGTTATTACAGGTTTTCTAATAATGTTTTAGGACAACCTATAGAGATGACATTTTCAACTTCCCTGACTTTTCCAGGTTTTAAACAAATTTTCCTGACCACCCTGACCACTGAAGTTACAAAAAATTATTTTTGAATTGTCACTGTACATGTGCATGACAATGTAAGAACTGCTTTATATGTATTTCATAAGGAAACAGCAAATTTTGATAAGTTTTATTTTAAAGTGACAATTTAATTATTAATTTCTTTCTTGGAATAGTTGTCATATTTTAATTTTTGCTTAACAAATAATCAGCAACGTAAAATTGATTTGTTGAATTAGTCAACTCTTTTTAAAAATTAATCCCTTTTCGTCGACCTACAGGTTTTAAACCAAATTTCCTTGACCACTGAAATGCCAAAGTAAGAAGTGCGATAATTTCTTATTTTTTACATATAAATAAGAGAAAAAGCAAACATTTCCGTAAGAAAACAGCACATTTAGATTAGGTTTTTTGATTAGCAAGTTAACCATTAATTTCTTCCTTGTAATTGCAGGTCATGTCTTGATGTTTGCGTTAACCAATAACTAGATCCGTAAATCGTATTATTGATTTGTTTAATTATTCCCTGACATTTTCAAAAATTAAACCAATTTTCCCTGACTTTTCCAGGCCTTTTAAATTACCCTAACAATTATAGATTTTCCAGGTTTGAGGGAACCCTGGTGAAAAGCAGACAAAACTACTGATAGGTACACAAATGGGGTGCATGGCACTGGCTCAATATCCCAAAAAGTCAACATTTGCAACGAAAATAATGTATACTTTTTATAGTGTACTACAAATCTTCGCAGCTGTTAAACAGAGCGAGCTGGAAGCCTGATGGCGAACTATAAAAACAAATTTATGCTTAAATCGCTTTAAATTTGCACAAAATGTATTCAATCTTGCCTTGACACCATTTAGAAATTACCATACATGTATGTTGATGATGAAATTACACTTAAGTCAAATTAAAATGATCACATGCACCTTTCCTTCATTTATACTTACCGGTGCAAGTTATTACAAAACTTAAAACGCTTAAATGAACTTGTCCATTTCATAATATTTTAAAAAAATACGTTAAAATCCACAATATTCTTTCGTAAATTGATATAACCTGGGCAACATTCCAGACGTTATATTCGGACCAAAAACAGGGCAAACAATGCGAAATAACACATACAGTAGAACCTCCAAAGTTTACCACCTCCCTATGTTGACCACATTTTAACTGACCGGACGATCACCACATTAACTCAATGGAAGGTGACCCCTACATGTTGACCACCTGCACCTCTTTATTTTGTATGTTGACCACTTGGACTATGACACGCATTAGTAATTTACTCTCTGTATGCTGACAACATGGTCTCAACATGTAAAGTTATGGGTGATTAAATGTATTAACTGCTTGCAAAAACGTATACTGTACACCCATGAACAGTAACTGTCTCTATAGAGGTACAAGAATTCATTTTGAACAACTAAGTACCCTTACTGTACTGTACGTGTAATTTCTGGAAAAATTTGCAGCACTCTAGCAATACTGGTACTGTATTATGAACATTTTAATAAGATTATTCATGAATGATGAATGAATACTATAAAATGTAAGTACACAAAATTCCCGGAATTAAAATCCTGTGTCAAGACTAGCATCGTTCTATTTGTTGACATTTTTACATGCATTTCAGCGATGGTAAAACTGAATTTTCTGGTGCAAAATTTTCACAGATTTTGCTAATTTTTCAATTTGGATTATAAAATTTCCGGGTTCCCTCAAACGCTTCTACCGTGGGCCTCAATTACCGAACACAATCGCTCAGTTCAAGCAACGCCTTTTAAAGACATAATGGCGAGACAAGGCAAAAACGAAACATGCAACATCGAAATAAAATCAGTTGGAAGTTGGATGAAAACCTTCAGATTTCCATCACTAAAAGCTTGATTTTGCAGCAAAAAAAACAGCTTAATTTTCGTCGAAACCCAGGATGAAACTCAATATTGAGTAGTTATCCCAGCTAGGCTAAAGCGGCCAAAAGGCGAGAGGAGTTAACTGATATCCAGAAAGGCATTCGAAAGAAGTACACTGAGAAAAGTTTAAAATTAGCAGTTTCGGGTGACGTCACAGCTTCGTTCCTGTAGGGTTACTCCCCCAATTTTCCAAAAATGGCTGTGGGAAATTGCAGCCGACTGGCCCGGTGTTTTTCAACCAAAACTTTGTCCCGTTTCTCTCTCAGTGCTGCCGCTCGAACAGCTTAGCCCGGGTCAGGCTCTTAGCTGCCTTTTTGGATCTTGTGCTTCTTGCCTTAACTTCGAAGGAAGGACTTTAAAACTAGCAAAATGGTAAGATCATTGACAATATTTGGGAAATTTTCAACAGGGATTTTAGGATTAACCCAGAAACTGCAATCTACATATGCACAATGTGAGAAATTCTTGTTAAATAGCCATGGTCAGAGGGGAAAATGCATTTCTGCGCAAAATTTCAAATTTCATTACATCACAATAAGTTATGCTATATGTGAGAAAATCAATTACATTTGACGTAGTTTTTCTTTCTTCAAAAGAGCAATATTCGTAGCCAGTCACGTGATAATGTGTGACTAATGATCAGAATTAATTAAGAAGTGCGACATAAGTGACAGAAGAATAACATTTTGCTGTTAAAAATAATGAAATTTAATATCTAACAATGGTCAGAGAAGGGAAAATTCATTGTGTAGCAAAATTTCAAATTGCATTACATCACAATACGTTATGCGTGAGAAAATCCATGACACTTAACGTAAGTTTTTTTTTCTTAAAGTGCTAATGTGTGATTAACGATAAGAATAAATTAAAAAGTGTTACATATATGTACACAAAATAACGTGTTGATGATAAAAATAATTAAATCCTACATCGGACCAGGTTAGGAAATGAAACAAGGTTGTTTAATAAGAATTTTTCATATTTTGCACGTTTCAGAATTTTGATAATCATCTGCAAATATTACATGCCGTTGGCAAAATCGATAGCATATCATAAATAATAGGTTATAATTTAATGGCGATATTATTTACGCTAAATTCTTGATAAATAACCATACGTTTCTTTTTCTTCCCAGGTGAGACATAAGAATTCGTGCTATTTTTATAACATCAATATGTTATTTAGCATCCATATTTTGCAATTTAATTAATCCTGATTATTGATTACACATCATGCTTAGCAGAATGTTTGCCTAATATTTCCATCGACATTTATTAAATATTTCGAGTGCTATATAGGCTATTCATTCTACAATTTTTAATTAATTCTCATCACAGCGTTCCCTCAGAGATAAAATTTCAACTGCCCTGACTTTTTCAGGTTTTAACACCAATTTCCCTTACCACCCTGACCACTGAATATGTACAAATATACTGTATGGCATATGGCAACGTAATGACTGCTTTAGTTATTTATTATTCCATAAGATAAAACAACATTTTATAAGGAATAAACAAATTTAAATTAGGTTTTTAAAATGACAATTTCATTATTGATTTCTTCCAAAGAATTACTTGTCATCTCTATTTTTTTTATTTTTAACCAATAGCTACCAACGTAAAATGTATCGTTGATTTCTTGAATTTCCATGACTTTTTTCAACGTAAATCCATTTATCCTGACTTTTTACACAGTTTCCCAAACAGTATGTTTGATCTAGTTTTCTCCATTTTCCTGTATTTAAGAAATATTTCGAGTGATATACAGTATAATACGAATGATTTCTTCCAAAACCAAACATTTTTCATGATATAAATATTAATACTGAACGAAAACGTACATAAACACTGAATAAATATTGATATTTCTCCCAAACTCGAAACAATGACTACTGCATAAAGTAAACTTAAAGAGTAATTTTCGAACGCATTTTACCCTCTCGACATTTACGATGTAACGTTGTAAAAAAGAGGCGACCCTTCGCAAACATTTATTTCCACCACCCCTCATCCATCGTCTGCAGTCTCCCATATTTCATTTCATCCTGCGTCTCGATATACCAAACCGAAGAATTTAATATCTTTAAAGAGTTCCCTATATGCAATGCAGATACATTTTCCATATATTTAAGGGCGCGTATATGGAAACAGTCAGCGTGCAATTTACTGTTTTCAATTTCTCATTTTTATCCGAGCATAAAACACTCGGTTAAATTCGTCATACATTCGCCTTGAGAAAAACATTCGCGACACATTTTTTCGATACAGTTTTAATTAAATTCCGCCTTTTTTTGCCGTCTTGTATCGAAATGTTTCATTGAAAATTCAAGCACGTCGTCAGAATTTCATGCCGCATTGGGAAATGGTTGCATCCTCGAAAATTCACAGGTTAAATTGAGTTAAAAGATTCCGCTTCCTGGTAGTGATAAAAAACTTCAACCACCAGAGTGTACGATAATGGTAAACTTGCACATTTTTTAACTTGGATAGTCGAAAACTGTACTAAAAGTGTAATCTAATATTTTTTTAAAAAAGAACAAGCTGAGCATTATTTATTTATAATAATAATTTTAAGCAAGACCTGCGTTATACGGTAACGATACACCATGTGACGTCATATATTTACATCAGCTAGATCAAATAACATTAATTTTCCCCTTTCCATCGAAGGGATCCAAAATACACCAATAAGAGCGCAGGTGCGCGTCGACGAAGTGGGAAGCTGCACGCGTAGCAGTAGCACACGAACGCTATTATTGGCTAGTTTCGGTGCCCTCCGTTGGAAAGGTGCAAATTTAATCTAAACTACTTGTAAAAGTTGTTTACAAATGCATGACGTCAAACCGCTTTTCTAGGTCACATTAGTCATAGAGCAGCGCATTTAAGCGCTCCAATAACATCTCCATGTTTCACTGCATGTTTCTACATGTATTTTCCATTATAAATCTACTACGACTGATATAAACACGATTAACCCATAAATAAATTCAGAAAAACCAAAAGATTTACCCATTTCAAAGATGGCGTCAGCAGAACACGAATTTTTAAAAACACTCATTCCAATTCTAACGTTTAGAACGCTTGCTCGTGCGAACACGTCACGTTCTAGAATTTCCGGGAAAATGAAACTCGGGCATGAGCGAGCGTTCCATATGCTGAGGCGCCATTTTGCTTTTCTGAATTTCCGCATTAAAAGCCATGATAAATTAAATCTATTTGGTATCTCGAGATGATATCGAAATGAAAAGTTGTTGCGTTTAACCACGCGTCGGTAGGCACGTATCCTCATTATTTGTACGTATAAAACGGGTGCACAAAAAAATGTTCCTATTTAATGGTTTCCGCGTATGGTAGAGATAACAAACGGCGCCTGTCTATTGTCTCCCCAATTATTAGTGTATGGCCCGATAATTAATGATACGTAAGTTATCTAGCATTAATTTCAATATCATTTACGCTCGATTAGCACTACTCATACAGTATAAGGCAAGCTTGTTGAATAAAAAATAACAGTGGGGAAAAAGCTATACGTACATGTATTTGGAAAATTGAATTTTTCTCCAGCACTGAAAGACGTTTCGTACTCATCAATTTCAATTTTCGTGTTTTCCAGGCGGATGAACTGACGAAAGAACAAATCGGCAGTAAGTATATCCACGTCTCGACTCTCATATTACTTCAAAAATTACAGCGCATCGAGATGTAATAACAGACGCGGCACGTTGATAAATACACATTGAGCAAAATAGGCATCAGGTCTAAGTGTACCTGGCTCAATTATGTTTGATGGATGCATGTTTATACACAGATCTGGTGGAAATTACCTTTTAAAGCCATTAAAGGTAGGAAGAAATCAGCGAGCAGGTGAATACTTGGCTCGAGGCATCCCGACTCGAATTAACGATGTTTAACTAAGTGAACATCGATTATGGTAGTTCAGTAAGGATGAACAATAGAGCAGTTCGTTAGCAAAAATACACATTTATGGTTTCCATAATTAATTCGAGCATTGTTTGTCATCCTAAATTTGATTTTTGCTTCAGTAGCACGCTACATCACCCGAGCGAGCTTTTATGACAGCGAATAACTTCCACAACCAGCTTATACAGGGTGATCATAAAGTCTTTACACCCATTACAAAACTTAATTTTTCAAAAACTGTTAGAGTAACGAGGAAAATGTGTTGGAAAAAGGTTTGCAAGAACTTCTTCTGGAAAGTTACGCAAAAAATTGGGTACTTAACATTACATGATATTACTTTAGACTGCATGTGTTTACACAGGCTCTGTTGCACCATAATGTCAAATCACCGATCAGTATAAAGTAAAATATCATCAGAAAACTGAATTCAAAAGCTGTTTCCAAACTGTAATATCGTCAGAGGTTGTGATACCAGCGGCCAGCTTGAGGGTTTTCCTTCGTAGATACCATTTTTGCTTCTAGCGACTGCAGCACCACCTGCTGGTACTCCATCTGAACCAAATACACAAATTGATAAACTTGAGGAGTTTTTCTACCTTCTTATAAAAATCTGTTCCTCGTAACTCCAGCATTTTTTTAAATTAATTTTTTTATTGCGGGAAAGACAGGGTTTCCACAGCTCTTATAACAAAATCCCCTGACTTTCCAATGTTTCTCAGGTTAAATTTTGTATTTTCCCCTGACCTTTAGTTTTCCGATCGACCAATAAAATGTAAATTATAATGCAATACAGAGTAACAAATATAAAGTAAATTATAATATAATACAAAGTAAATTGTTGAATTTGAATTATAAAGGGATTCACGCAACATGAAAATACATGTATAATACCCTTTTTAACTTGAATTTTTGATTAGGAGGCCTAAGATGCTCGGAATTTATTTTAATTTTTCAAATTTCGATATTGTCACATTGTAGTCATATACAGGTAAAAGAAAAAAAACCTGTTATAAAGGGATTTTCTTTTAACAGTACACGCTACAACCGACAATGTATATGAAATACCTTCTGAATTGAAATTATAATTGAAAGACAGGAAATCCCTTGACTTTATAAAAAAAATGTCGTAATTCCCATGAGTTTCCCAGGTTTCCTATCAGTTACAAAAAAACAGTACGAGCTATAATCTATATACGAAATACCTTTTTTATTGAAATTATAATTGAAAGTCATTTTTTTTACTATTGGAAAAATTTTCATAATTCCCCTAACTTACCCAGGATTCCCAGGTTCTGTTGGAACCCTGGAAAGACTATGATCACCGTTGGATAGCTCACCTATCAAACATGTAGATAGTTACTGAGATTAATGATTTCCCTGGATTACGAAAACACGATATTTCCCTCTCCATGATTCAATAAACCCACAGGAGCTTGTTAAGAGATTGATGTCTCTTAATACGCTCGTTAAGGGTCGATCAGGTTCGATAGAGTTGCGATACAGAGTTGAAAAGGATAAAATTTGGGCGTAGATGTTCTGGCATGTACATACAGTCGCATGATGTTCGTGTTGCCGTATAATATAATAATATCTTCGCAACACGCATTGGCTCGGTAGTTTGAAACCCGTCCAAATATGGGCAGGATGCGAAAAAAGTCGGTCCAGGGGGAGGAAGGCAAGGAAGGCAAAAAGGAGAAGAAAAACGTATTGGTTGCAATTTGTCCTCTGCTCTCGCTCTATCTCTCACTTTCACTTTCTTAGATCTAAAAGTAGCTTGAAATAGCGAAGGAAAAGCAGCCATGTGGGATATATTTAAAAACTAGGCTACGTGAACCGTTGCTCGTATACAGTACATAGTTGAGTGCTGGTAACGATGGCTAAATTCGCACAAAACCAGAATTAGAAATTCGCATAGAGAAAACTGCAGCGCCCCCTAGACCACCGGATATATTTAACCCAGGTTCGGTCACCCACGCATACGCTGTTACGTGCGAAAGAGCGAAAATTCAGAAGTGAAATTCAGAAATTCACGAATCTACAGAAATTCAGAAGTATATACGAACCCTCAGTATTTCAAAATATAAAGTTGCAAGTTTGCAAAACTGCAGCAAAGTACTGTGTGTGGAGGGTGCCAATATATTATGTTGTAAGTGCCTAAAGAACCAAAATATGTATTTTAGCTTAATACATCGTAAGTGCAGTCCTAAAACAGCAAAAGTAGGGATGGAGTGATTGAGGACAAACTGACCTAAATACGAAATTGCTCAGGGCATCTACTGGATTTGGTATTGTAAAATCCATGAAATACCATGTAATCCATGTAAATACCCCTTAGAATATAGGGCCGTTCAAGTTTTATGTCATGACTAAATATTTTTGGCATTATTATTGACCAAAAATATCGCCGTATTATAGGCGAAATTTTTTGTAAATAAATCAAAAGTCAAAACATCCATGACCCTGTTGTAAGTTTCATGACTTTTCCATGACCGGTATAAACCCTGGTATAGATAACTATCGTATTTATCATTTAGGAACACCGTAGCCAAAAATTTTAACAAAAAATAACAGAAATACCGGATTAGGTGAATTTTCGTGGATTTTTCATACGAAATACTGTATTAGGAAATGTTAACGATAGCGAAAATGCCACAGGCGAAATCACTTTTATAAAAGTGAGATACTTAATACCAATCGAAGTCGTTGTGCCACGACAAATTTCCAGACATCATATGAATTTCCCTAACCTTTTCAGACCAAATCAATTTCCCTGACTTTTTTCAGACCAAATCAATTTTCCTGACTTCACTAGTTTCCACCTGTCATTTCATTTTCCCTAATTTAACTTCAGTGTTGAACAACCTTTGAGCCCATTATGTTTTGCACTAAAATAAATTTATGCCGAAAAGCTGATTTCCAGGCACTTAACGACGTTATGGTTTGGCACCCTTCACATAATCCAAACCAGAGTACGATTGTTTAAATGACGAATATGGCGATGGCAGCGCCACCTACAGCGTCGCCCACGTGGCCTCCTTACGAGGTTTGCAGTCAGACAAAATGCCAACAACAAAAGGTTTTGAAAAATCAATAAGTCAAAGCTCTTTTGTGACGAGTGAGGAGGAGACGCAGCATTAATATTGCACCATTGGCGTCGAGGAGCTAAATCTCGCGTTAATTACGATCCTGAAGGACCCAAAAAAATAAGGGATAAGGCAAACAAAAAATACTAGACGAATTTAATTAGAGGTTAACGAAACTGGGGCGAAAAAAATGTAATTATAAACCAGCACTAGTGCGGATAAATCAGAGGAGAAAGAACCAGATATTTGATATTTCCATCGATTCTCAGAAATTTTATTTGCCCATGGCGAAGATTAATTAATTGATAATGGAATGGTGGAGTACCGAGAATTAATATTCAATTGTTTATTACGCGTAACATTACATGGCTGAAGATTAAGCAGTAAACTTGCACCAATATCACTAAGCAACATGATGGTGAAGTCCAACACCTAAGTTTATGCCCACCAACAAGCGAAAAACAAATATGAACAGATCTTGCTTTAAAATTATAAGTGGTTTCCCTCAGTGATGAAATTTAACTTCTTTGACTTTTACAGCTTTTAAAAAAAGCTTTCCCTGACCAACCTGACCACTGAAAATGCGAAATATGATAAAAATGCGAAGAGTGCTATATTTATTTCGTATTCAATGCTGTGTAGAAAGGAAATAAAAAACATTATTATAAGGAAACAGCAAATTCAGATTAGTTTCGAAGTTGATGATTTAGTTATTAATGTCTGCCACAAAATTGCTAAACTCTTGTTTTTGTGTTAACTAATAACTAGCTACGTAAAATTTATGACAGATTTGTTGAGTTTCCCTGCATTTTCGATGTGAATCTATTTTCCCTGACTTTTCACTGATTTTTCCAGGTGTTAAAACAAATTTCCCTGACCACCCCAACCACTAAAAATGGAAAAATATGGCAATGTAAGGAAATGCCATATTTATTTCTCATTCTATATAAACAGGAGATTAACACATTTTCATAATGAAATAGCAAAATTCAATTTAGTTTTTAAATTGAAAATTTCGTTATTAACTGTTTCCTCGGAATTGCTAATCTCTTGATGTTTTGTTAACAAATAATTATCGATTGGTTGAATTTCCCCTGACTTTTCTATGTTTTAAAACAAATATAGCATGTGGCAATCTATGGAAAGCTATATTTACTTCCCATTAGGCTATATTCAAACAAAATTTGTTAACACATTATTGGTTAACATAAAGTTTGCCAATAACTAGGTACGTAAATGAGAGATTTCTTGAATTCATTTCTTCGCATAGACTTCTTGAATTTCCATCACTCAAAATAGTAAAAGCTACTCAAAGTAAATGCTAAAATGAAAGTAATGCTAAGTCCATTTTCTTGACTTTTCCCAGGCAAATTTTCCTGACAATCCCAAGTTTTCCAGGTCTGGTAAAGGTTTTGACCTGGTGCTGGACGTCACCTTAAATATAAAGTAAAAAATGAATACGAGTTGTGACATTTACCAGTTAAAAGTCGAATTCAAACGGGCGAACGAGGTTTTGGCTAAGAGGCCAAAACCCCTTTTGGCATCGCAATTTTCGTTTCTTTTTAGCGTTTAAACATAAAAACAGGCGTAAATATCGCTCAAATGGATTTCCGCCAAACCAAGGTGGACGAAATCCAAGTTTTATTATCGCGGCATTTATTGTTCGCCTCCAGAGCTGACCAATCAAAGGCGTTTTCGCCCCATTTCCATCCGAAAATAATCAGATCTTCGCAAAATAAAAATAAAACACTTTTTCCCCCTCCAGATTTTATTAACTGGATCGTGTTGGCGAGCCAAAAACGAACCTGTACCAGATGACGCCCAAAAGGTCTACAAAACTTTTTCACCACGCTTTATCTACCGTTTTCATAACATTTTAGCTAGAGAAATTCGCTGATTTTTAGGTCATTGCATTCGTCATTTTAGGTTTACTTTGCAGGCACCCTGTACACCCACTGGAAGATATGAGCAGTTGGGGAAACAAAATGTGATATGCTTATTTGGTGTAGTTTTCACTTCAGTAAGCTTCAGTAAGCATCTTCAGGTACTGATAACTGAAATCAGCTGTCAAACTTGAAACACTGTATCCAAAACTGCAAAGTTTTGATAAGTACGTTAAGAGTATCAAGTGCAAGGTGCGTCAGAAATCTCTGCAAATTGCGATGGCAAGAATACCAAACCTATTTCTGAAAACGCAGACGTCTTAGTCTATTTAAAGCAAAAGCCTAACGAGCTCACATTTTTTCGGTCATGGTTTTTTTTTACATGCAGAAGAATGTTTTGAGGTCAGTTAACTATTTCGGGAATGAAACACGCATAGCCGATCCCGCGGTGTATTCTGGGACATTTCCTGATGCTGAACTCCAATATGGCGAAAATTCACAAGTCGATTTTCCTGACATTCCCTGACAACTTTTCAGTAATTTCTCTGACATTTTACTTGAAATTTATTCGAAACTTAAAAACTAGGAAGATGTCCACAAAGATCCACCATATACCATTCCAAATTTTCACAGACGTTGTTTATGCATAGCCCAAAGGTCATCTCAAGTTTTCAAATTTCGTCCATGAGACTTTTCGCACAATCCTGTTTCGCACATTCAACCAAGTTGGCCAAAAGCAAATCTTTGGAAACCTCAAACCAAATCCGTCCCTTGAGAGAGAAATGGGCAAACAACGACCAAATGGTTTCACTAAGGCACATAAACCTCAGTTCGCGTTAACAAAAGCGCCATTAGGCCCTAAGTGGGCTCCAACAGCGATCTAATCCTCCAGTCAAAATGAATTTTCCGCGAAAAAACCAGTTCAACAATTAAGCTTAAAGGCCCCTTCGGTTGCCTGGGTTACTCCTAGGACCAAACCCCAGCAACCATAAACCCCTGCCCTTGAAAAGACGACACCGAAGGGAGCATTACCTTTAATTTTCGATCTATAATAGGATTAAAGTTGCATTATTTCATATCCGATTGCGACGGTCCTGCTTTTCCCTCAGCTACGATAAGGTCCTCTATTGACTCCATTGGAGTGGAATAAAGCGTTGGATTGAAGGCAAAGGGGATTAGGACTGGAAAGGTTCGAGCCCCAAATAGCTACAAAAAAGCAAACTTTCGATGAAGAGGTTTTTTCAACAAAAAAAGGAGAAAACAATAAAGAAAAAAAATCAAACCCAAGATTTAATATTTCATGCAACGAAAAGCTAGAGACGTATACAGTAGCCCATCAACGTCGTCATCGTGAAAACGCAATACGAGTATTTAAGGCGAAAAATAAAACAATTTCAACCCCCAAAAAATCTTAAGTCGAATTGGAACCAAATATACCGCATCACCGTAATCCCCCAAAACAGCTCAGGGGATACCAAAATAAAGATGAAACGATGACGTCATAACGTCGTTGAAATAAGCTAAGCTGCGTGACATTAATTCGGGGGTGCTGAAGGGTGAAAGCTTAACTTTTCAGGAAATGAATAGTTTTTGAAAGTTGGATGGGCGAGGAAAGATGAGGAATTTTTGAAAAATGCGTTGTTTTTGGGAACGCTGAAGACAAATGCATGTACCATACATAATTTTTGGAAGTAACAAGATAAATGAGTCAGAAAATCTCAGAACTTTTTCAAAAATACATAAATTTTAAAGTTGCAAGAGCGGGAAAATCTGATAACTTTTCGAAAAATACATAGATTAGGGGAATGCGTAGTGAAAAAACTGTTAAACTTTTAAAAAATGCATAGCTTTTGAACATTTTAGCCACTTAAAAAACTTTGAAAAAGCATCATTTTGAAAGAAACGTTTTGAAAAATGTCTAATTTGGAAAATAACTATGAAAAATGCATAATGAGAAATAAATGCATGTGGACGGGCAACAAATTTGAAAACGTTGAGACACGCATAATTTTGAAAGAAAAGGGGAGGGAAATCTAAGAAACGTTACGAGAAATGCACTTTGGGAATGCTGAGGAAGAAAATGCTAAATGTTTAAGCAAATGCCTTTTTTTATGCGTTTTTATAGTTGGATGAGAAAAAAATCTCATAAATTTCAGAAAATGCATAATTTTGAAAGTTATATGGGCAAAAAAAATTTGAGAACTGGATAAATGCATAGTAATTGGGAATGCTTATAAAAACGCTAAACGTGTTGAAGTGCATATTTTTTGGAAGTTGGTTGGACAAGTAAATGTAAGGGTGCTGAAGGTTAGAAAATCAGAAAGTCAAATTAACAACTTATCTAGTTTCTCACTCAATTTCCACTGCGAAAATTAATAACCACGCATGTTTTTTGCCTTTCACACCATCACTTAAACTGTTATTGGTGTTCACAAACACCAATAGCCCCTGACGTCGAGCAATCACTGCTAGCAACTTTGTGTGGCACGTTTGCCCATGGTCAGTGGGTTTTCCAGCTGCCACTGACGTGGGGCAAACACTGCGAGCAGTTACGTCTTGCACGTCTGCCTATCAACAAGGGGGTGAAGTCTCTGACTCTGCATTAATTGTCGCCTTGACCTTTCAGTGTTGCGCAAGGCCTTCGATATGTTCGATAAGAACAAGAAGGGAGTCATCAACACCAACATGGTGGCCAGCATTCTGAGGACCATGGGGCAGACGTTCGAGGAGAGGGATCTCAAGGAACTTATAGAAGAAATCGACACAGACGGTAAGTTTAAGACACTACGGATATGAATTTGGCATCAACTGTGCTCATTTCCCCAACCTCCCACCTCGACCCCTCGTAGGCAGTGGTCAGTTGGAATTCGATGAGTTCTTGAGCCTGGCTGCCCGCTTCTTGGTTGAGGAGGACACGGAAGCCATGCAGGAGGAGCTTCGAGAGGCCTTCCGGCTGTACGACAAGGAGGGCAACGGTTACATCAACGTCTCTGACTTGAGAGAAATTCTTCGGGCCCTTGAGGACAACATGGGTGAAGATGAGCTGGACGAAATGATCGCCGAAATTGATACGGACGGCAGTGGAACCGTTGACTTTGACGGTAAGATCCATTTCACCTAATAATACTCGGTGGACATAATGATGCAATTCCAGGTGGTAGCATCTTTGGGGACGTTCGAGTCTTACGTCAACATCTTGGGGCTGGCCAAATGATGACGAATGCTGACACGTTGTCGTCACTTTGTTTTATAAAAATAGGGGGTTAAATCCACCAAAATCCAGTTTTGCGAACAATACTGCCTATGGTGTTTTTATATTAAAACTGATTTCGGGTATGGTTATACCCTTGCTTACCCAAAACCACTTATTAGAAAGTCCATGATAGCCAAAACCATTTATACAAAAGTCCATGTTTCCATAACAATTTATCAGAAAGTGATAATAACCAAATCAAGTAAGCATAAGTGATTAAGCATCGGGTATTATCAGCAATAATTTTTGTTACTGTTTAAGAGTATCAGCACGTGCTGACTGTTCTTTTCCTTCAGAATACTTCTTATTCAACACTTAAGATATACAGCTACGTGTATTCCGAGTTGTGTCAAACACAAAAAGCAACTTTTACCCAATTTAGGCAATTTACCCAGGTTTGGGAAGCAGGTTTCTAAAGTTAAATAACCGAGCCAGATGTAATGCTCGACAATTTTACATGTAAACTTGAACATTTTAAAATTTTAGATGTAAACTTGAGCTACTATTAAGCTACTATTCATATTAATCTAAACTTGAAAATTTACATAGATCTACTGTATCTGACTTAACAGATTCATTTATTTTTTTCGTCATTTGTTCATCAGTTTCCCATCGCAATTAAGTCTCATCCTTCCTTCGTTAAGCCCTGACTCTGGGTCCTTAAATTCAAGCTGGTTTATCTAAGCCGTTCGTCTCTTTTTCTTCATCGCATTAAACCCGGATCGATGTTGGTTTCGATGATGCTCGTATTTCCAATTTTCTAATTCGCTCTCAGAAACAGTTGTTTCTCGTATTGGATCCAGTCACTTTTCGATGCCTAACGTGGACGTTAAGCAGTTGAAAAACTATGGTTTCCTTCACCAGGCACAGAGTCAAATTTTGACTCATTTTAGCCATTTTTAAAGACCTTTTTAATTTTTTTTAGTTTTTGGTCTGAGCCCAATTGGGGTCAGCACCTCGCAACTAAATTACGTTAAATCCAGCGTGTCCTATAAACTCACTTTCCCTCGCTTGTCCCCTTCAACCGTGACATTTGAAGCTCTCAACCTCGATTTCAACTTTCAAGCAGCGCGAATCAATCTCAGTTGTTCGCAATCAGATTATTTTACGTCGCTGCAACGAAATATAAAATAAAAAACACGAACAACGAACAAAAAACGTCCAAATCTTCGTAGCGTACGTTCAACCCGAGATGCCCTGACACAAAACCGTGTTTGAAACATGGCTTTGCTGCGTCGCTCGTCGAATTTGCACATTGGAGTGAATGTTGGGATGCCACTCCTATTGGAAAAAGCGATTGCAAACTGAAAACAGGTGATACATTGGTAGCGAACTGATATTTCGACGTGTTTACCAAAAAAACCAGCAATCAGTTGCTGATAGTAAACTGGTAGTGAAGTTATTAGTAACGTGGTATTCACTTACTGATTGTAGGGCACTGAGCTGAATTGAACTGATTGCAATTAATTAACTATTCGCAATTTGATCACTGCGAATAACACTGCTAATGTTTGCTGCCTACATGCATGTCACGCGTATAAAATGTGATGGTTTCGGTGGTGGTTGCAAACTGGTTGCAATCGAGTAGCAATGGAGAGGAATTTACTAACTATGTTGCAACCAGTTGGCAATCAGTTGTACCTCTTTGCCAACAGTACTGCAATCAGTATGCAAACAAACTAGTCGCAAACTTGTCATATTTCGAACAAATGTCATCAGTTTGAAATCAGTTAAATTATTACTGTCATCAGAACTGCGACAAGACTGCAATCAAACTAGTTTTAAACTGGTTGAATTTCATAGGTTTGCAATCAATTATCGCTTAATTGTCACCACAACTGCAACCAACATACAACCAAACTATTTGCAATCTGGTCATATTTAAAACAAATACCAAAATTTGCTATCAGTAATTACTAAACTGTCACAAGAACTACAACCAGCATGCAACGAAACTAGTTGCAAACTGGTTACATTTCAAACAAGTGTAATCAGTAATCACTTACAGGTGAAATCGCCACCATGCATGCAACCAGCTGCAACCGAACCATTCGCAAAATGGCTATAGTTGAAACAAATGTCATCAGTTTGCGTTCAGTTATCACCTTGCTGCAAGCAAAACTGCAGCAAGTCTACAACCAAACTTTTTGAATTTTGAGACAAGTTATCAGTCTGCAACCAAAATAGTTGCAAACAGGTTCTACGAATTGAAACAAAATGTCATCAATATATTCAGTTGTTACCTTATTGCCAGCAGAGCTGCAACGAAACTAGTGTATTTGAAACAAATGTCATCAGTTTCAAATCAGTTATCGCTTAACTATCACCATACACGCAAAGAGTCTATAGCCAAACTAGCTGCAAACTGGTTCCATTTAATTTTTAAACCCTATTCCGGACACGTTGTCTGGTTTTATGTTCAGTTCGTGACACGGTCTCCAATTGCGACAATTTTAATTACTCTTCAGAGGAGTTTTGTGGTTCGTATACATGCAGGTTTGTGGAAACCGAATACAGTATGTTACTCTTATGGTCACGCCATCTTTTCATTTCTATATTGGCCATAAAATCGCCGTTAAGCCCTGGCGGATATTTACGACTTTCTGCGCCAAACCATAAACAAAAATTGATCCAAGCGGGTCCCAAGCTGGGGCTGGGCCGCTGCTTGTGGTTGCACGAAGCACAAAAGAGAAGAGAAAACAATGAAAAATAAGCACCGAGTACAGGGGGAGGGTATTAATAGAGACACGGAGATGAGGATCAACAAAATCACACTAGCGCTAATTACGAAGGCTTTTACGAGCAATAAGACCGCTCTCGTGGGATTAACCGGCCCGGATAATGCAATGGCGACAGCCCTAGGCCCACGTACAATGGAGCACCTCCACCCAGATAACGACAAGGTTGTTCAGGATGCTCTTCAACGAACAATTACATGTTGAACGATTTTCGACACACCCTGTATCAGAAACTACTTACAATTCTGAAATCACGTAGCTTTTTATTTGGAACAAACTACCCTTAAACGTACACGTAGTAAGCCTTCCCACTGAGTTTAACACTCATTTGCAAGACTGGAAGCCCTACATCCTGTAGACATACAGGGTGTATCAGAAAGCCCTTACAATTCTGAAGCCTCCCCACTGAGTTTAACACTTATTTGCAAGACTGCAAGCCCTAAGCCTAAAGGAACTCAGTAATGCGATGTCTTATGTGAGATAGAGGGGGGTGTCATAAAGTCCTAACTCCATCACTAAAAATAATTTAAAAAACTCCTAGTTACAAGGAACAAATAATGGAAAATGTATAAGAACTTTCAAAGATTGTTATTCCTATCACAATGTCAATTAGTCGACTTCTTAAGACGAGGTAACAAATATAATCCAAAATAACGTTACAACATATTTTTTTAGTTTCGTGTAAATTCGTTAATATGCTGCGGTACGTTATGATTTATCACAAAAAATATGCACTGACTACTACACTGCATAAATGATTTGCGTGTTTTTATTTAAATTATGAAATGTGCATTAGAAATAATTAATTTCATATAACGAAATCCTTATAACTGCTTTAGTTTATGATAGTTATGATAAATTACTTATTTTATGATATTTATGATAAATTTCTTAGTTTTTAATATTTATGATCAATTTATTAGTTGAGGATATTTCTGATCTATTTTTTAGTTGATGATATTTCTGATCAATTTCTTAGTTGATATTTGCGGTAAATTTCTTAGTTTATGATATTTATTACAAATATCTTAGTTTATGATATACGGTGCTGTGTATCTAAACGAATTTTCGATTTTTAAATTCAGAAAATTTGACATTGTCAACTTACTCTATTATAACTTAGTATTTGAATATTTAAATTTTTGCTGTATATCAGAAATTCGCATACTGCTAAATACATTTTATCAGGCATTAATTACATTCAATTTAAAGAATGTGTTCAATATCGTCGTGTCTATGACCGGGAATTCGCAAGTTTTAACACAAAAAAAAATTACGTTTCAATAAATCCTAATTGAATTGCATGAGGTCAGTCGTAACCCATTGGGGTTAACCGACATTATCGGACCTTTGAGGCTGAGGTCCATCCATTCGCTTTCTGGTTTTACTCCTTTCTCGATTTCTTATCACGTTTCATCGTTTCTTATGTGAAAATTAGCGGCTAGATTTACGATTGAAGAGGGTGCCAATGCGGCGAATTTCCCTCGAAAATTCGGCTGAATTCCAGCCTAGGCTTTGGCATCTTAAATCCCGTCATTGCATGATCAATTCTGAAAAACGTTATTTTTTTGTCGATTTTCTCTTCTTCACCCCCATCTTTTTAAAAGGGCATTTTTCGCAGAAAGCCATTTTCATTCAAATCACGTTTAAACATTCATAACTCCGCATAAAAAGGATCGACGATGAATGAATTTCATCGAAGCCAACCACAATCTACCATCCACAAGAGAAAAAAAAAAAAAAAAAAAAACTGAAATTTTTTCCTTTTTCTTTTTTTTTAAACGTAACATTTTATCTTATAGAATTAACATCACAACGGGCTTGCAGTATGGTTTTTGGCGAAATTGGTTTGGTTGCCCAAAAATACATAGCAAAAATACAACTCCATTGCGAAAATTGAATCTTTCAATAGACCATCGATAATTTTCATTCAAATTTATTGAACCACCCGCAGAATGTGGTGAATTGAATTGAAAATGGAAGATTGGAGGTCACTTATTCAGGAAAACTTGAGACAATGTTGCCAATATTCCATCGAGTTTAACAGGGTTACCCCAGAAATGAAATTTTCAACTTCCCTGAATTTTCACTGACTTCCAGTCAGTTTAAAATAAATTTCCCTGACCACTGAAAAAGAAAAAATTATGACAGTTGAGTTAACTGATATAGCTATGAAAGCAAATTAATACAATATTTATATATTGAATTTCCCTTCATTTTTTTAAAAAAAAAACCTAAATTACGTTTACTTGACTCTGAATATTCCAGTTTTTTTAAAACAAAACTACCTGACCACTGAAAATGTAAAATAAGACATGTAAAATATGACAGGCAAAATAAGACAGGAGCCAGAACAAAATTTGTTATAAGAAAACAAATTTGGATTAGTTTTGTAAACTGGCAATTTCTGGTAACTGAAGAAAGTTACAAGAAACTAAGAAGTTGAATTAACAGACAACAAGCTATGAAAGCAAATGTAACATTGATCTGTAACATTACCTGAATTTCTTCACACAAAAAACCACTTTCCCTTGACCCTGAATAAGCCTGTCTAAACAATTCCCCAGTCAAATTCCAGGTCTGGAGAAACCCTGTTCAAAAAAACTTCTCGTCTTAACAAAATTCATGTTGGAAAACCAGCACTTATGCCTCATACTAATACTGAACAGAAATAAAAAAACTGAATTACATGGTAATTTAATCAGAAAAAATATTGAAGATGTGACTAAAATTTTCTTTTTTTTCGTATTTTCCAGAGTTCATGGAGGTCATGACCGGTGATTAAAAGCAGAGCCAGGCAACATCAACGACCATAAAATATCCATCACAAACATCGTCTTATTTCGGGGCCCGATTAATCGTCTATGTTTCCTACGAAATCGATCCTTTTGCCATTTGTTGAAAGTCAGTACGGGCTCAGATCACTGTAATTCATCCTAAAATAATTTACCAAAAACTGACCTCATTTATATAAAGAAAAAGCTAAATCAAGTTCCAAATTGAAAGTTATTGACCATTTATAGAAAAACCAAAATTCATCGCAAAATCTCAGCGCAGCTAATGAATTAACTCACGTAAACTACGTCATATAACCGAATTGTATGATTGTCTTTACCGTTGTCACTATTTTCTTGTTCGTTATAGACTTAAGTAGCGATGATTGGAAATAAATGAAATACGCCCGATTTATCGAGCAGACACTTCAATAAATAAACAGGAATATTTTTCCGTTTTCACTAGTTTTCAATTTATATCTCAATTTTTATTTTCAGATTTAATCGAGTTGTGACATTTTATTTGAGAACCTACAACGATCCTATGTAATAATTTTCATTTTAGTAACTTTAATCAATTTTCATGGTGACTACTAATTTCTAAAAACAAAATTTCGTGAGTTAAAAAATATATATATTGACAATTAAATAATACTTAGTATAAACAGTAATTGTTAATAACAATATGGAAACACCAATCAACTCTTTTGAAAAACTAGATCTCAAATAGTAGGTATTTAGTCAACTTTACCAAACAATCTAATCCCAATGATGGATTTGACGAACATTTCTTGAAAAATCTACCAGAAATAATGAATTATAAGGATATTATTTTAGAAATGCTTTTTAGCCTTTTAAATAATTAAAACTGAGGGATTTTAATTTAAACCAGATCAACAATAATGCAATTTTAAACCATTTTGAACATTGCATAATATTAATATTGAGAGAAATTAACTCCTTAGGTGAAGCTCGAAGAAATAATTGCAAGAAACAACGGATTTTAGGTGCCATTTCTCGAACAAGTTTATAGAAATATTAATAGCAAAGGAGGCAGCACTGTCTGCAATTTTAATTTTTTTAACTAAATCACCAATAATGCGTAAAGTAAGTTAATTTAGGAGCACTGCAGGCAACATTTTTAGAAAACCTTAATCACAACTGCTGAATTTTTATCGAATTTTCGGGAAACGGGAGAATTGGTTGTCGGCCAATCATTTTTGTACAGATTTCTCAAAATTGGAACGAACAAATACAAAGCACAATTTTGATACTGAAAAATTCCAGGTTTCAATTAAAACATCTTTCAGGATTCCAGGTTTTCCAGGTTGAATTTAACATATCCTGAGGTTTCCAGGTTTTTCAGGTTCGTAGTCACCATGATTTTTTTTATGTAAAAGCCACCAAGAATCATTTTGTTCGATCTAAGTCCACAAATTTCGTACCAAAACTTTCAGAAATATTCATGTCTTTGCAATCACGCCATTGTCTGGCCCATGATTGTCTGAAATTTTTAAAGCCCTGCCCCCTTCCAACTTATGACGTCGTTTATGCACTGCCCCTAAAGTCCATTCCTAACGATAAAACATCGCATTTTATGCCTTTTGCAGTTTGTCCCTTTAAGGTGAAAATTCCTGAGTTTTGGTAACCAGAGAGAAAGTGCACAGCTAGATTATCTCGGTCAATCTAACAGAATTTCAACTCCAAATCTCTGGTGGCAACAGAGCTACAGTTCGAGGTCCTAACTTAATATGTTGCTCGCCAGGAGCGCATCTGTCAACTTTAATTCCGACTCTTGTGTCGCCAGTCCAAATTGCTGGGAGGGGAATAAGCCATCGACAGGGGACGCTTTCTGTTGGTCAGGAAAAAAACTGGAATCCGGTTGTGGTCAAACAAACCAGCCTTGCAACAACATTCATCCAAACTTAATGAATTTCCTTATTGTTCAAGAAGGGGCATTTAGAGGGCGAGAAGACGATGGAAACGTTTATAGGGTTCGCCAAATTAAATCAAGCATCGGAAAAAAAGAGGTTGGGATATCACCTAGAAAGAACGCGTTAAAGGAGACTACAAATAACACCACACTGGTGTCCAAGATGACACCGTGACACTCAAAACCATGACAAAAGCACAGTGGTCAGGCATTTGACGTTGCTGAACTCGATTCTGCGCAGTGCACAGGTTACAGGTGGTCACTCAAAATTCAATTAAAGCACGTGGTTGTTATGAGAAAATTCTTAATAAATAAAATTCATAAATGAAACAAAAATTTTCAATAAATAAATTTGCAAACAAAGAAAAATTACCAACAAATAAATTTTGAAATGAAACAATATTCTTATTGCATAATTGCTTCAACAAACAAAAATGATTAATACTCACACAGTAAATAAATTCTTAAAGGAAGCCCAATTCTTAATAAATAAATTTAAAAGTAAAATAAAATTCGCGATCACAAGTATCACCGTCGAAATAATAAAGTCAAAACGACGGTGATTATGTCTTGGATAGCTATTGCATTACGGTATACATGAATCAGCAGTGGTACAATTTCAAAACTGAAAATGTGTGAAAAGCCCCTAACCCATTTTCTTCAGTCCCAGACAATCCCAAGATTTGACTTTCTCTCACTGATCACTTAATTATTTCAGTGTTTAAACAAATCCGATATTGCACAAAAAAGCCAATTACAACGCGTTATTTACGTAGGAAATCGCACGTTGATCAACGACCTTCCAAGGGCAAAAGAGACGAACGTCTAGGTCTTACTACATGTATATCGCATTAGAACTCATTTCCCTAATAAGAGAAACGGACTAGGAGAAAAACAAGTTAATGAATCCCCAAGAGAGACTTAGCGAAAGATGCGAAAGGGCCATCTCAGATTGCGAATATAAGGTTAAAAAACCCTATACGAGAAAAACGAGTCTAGGGAAAGCATTAACGAATAATTTATGGCAATTAAAAACGGAATTAACGAAGGGATTTGCGATAGAAGCATCCGTTATCTCGACAGATAAAATTTGATGCAAATTGACGATACACCAGCGGATTCGGAGAAAACGTTTGCGCGATGGGATCAAGTATTACACTCTATACAATGCACTGTATATTTGCCAAATAGGAAATCGTGATTAACATGAAGCGAGTGTAACGAAGGCTTTGTGATTCAAATGCTTCTTGTACAGTGTACGTGTATTTCAAAAATTACCTTGTTGAGTCTTCAACAAACGCTTCAACTAGCGAAGTTACAGGTATGTCTTTGATAGCCATTGTATTCTGTTTACATGTATCAGCAGTGGTAAAATTATAAAAATAAAAATCACACCCTTCAAAATCATTTTTGAGCGCAATAAACACACACACACACACACCAACGCGCATTGACGGTGATTCAATTTGTGAACAGAAAAGCAACGAAATATTTTTGCGTTTTTTTTATCAAATGGTATTTTGTTTCTCTTTCCACAAATGTTATTTTATTTTATTCTCATTATTTTTTCAACATGAACTTACTTAGATGTAATGAGATTGCTCAATACTTTTTTCTAAAGCAGCTTTTCCTAGCTTCATTTTAAAAATTTCGCTATATTTGACACGTATACCTGTTTAATTAATTTCCATTTCCAATATAAATTTACTGAGAATGTAAAAAGCATTCGGGTTATATTCGATTTCTGAAGTTACTTCAGTTAATTGTACTTTTTAATGAGCTTCTTTTTAAAAAGTAGAAGTAAAAGTTGATATTTCACTCGAAATTTGTTGAAATGCCGTTCAATTAAAATAAACAATGAAATAATAAACTTACATGGAGAAATTGCCATATTTTGCATTGGATATTTTTTTTTAATTCCCATGATTTTTTTCAATATGAATTTACCGAAAGCGTCATTTTCGGCCAAATTATGACTCGTACTCTTTAAGTAAAGCATACATATATTTATACATTTCAAATATATCGCCATATTTACGTTGAATATTTTTAATATCAATAACTACTCGTTTTTTTGTTAATATTACTTTTTCAATATGGATTTACTGAAGATGTCAGGAAATTTTCAAGTTATTTCAAGTTACTGGGTTACCACTCAAATAAAATTTTCATCTTCCCTGACGTTTCCAGGTTTTTGAAAAAAAACTAACTTCTGAAACGTTGATTACTGACAAGATAATTTTTTGCTTCAAAAATTGAAAATCTTAAATGTTCTTTATCAAATCAGCAATCTCGTTATTTCGCATAACTGTGACTAGATATGCGCTCTTTTGAACAGCATTACAAACAAATTTAATTCATCATTTTATGTTATGGCAATTTAAGGCATGCATTATAGCTGATACAAATTTTCTTAACTTTTGCATTGAAAATTTGAAATTTCCCTGAGTTTTGCGTGAATATTTTTTGAAATGTCCCTGTCGTTTTCATGAAAATTTGAAAGTTAACTGACTATTCTAGGTTGTTCAACTTCCACGACTTTAAAATTTGAAATTTCCCTGACTTTCCCTGGGTGTTCTAACTTCCCTGACGTTTCCAGGTTTTTCAGGTTCGTGGGAACCCTGCAAAATGCACATTACCAATCATGATGACAATATGAACCAATCACATGTTGTTTAAGTTAAAATCTCTTAGACAGATTGATTTACAGTACATGTAAAATTTCTTAATTTTCAAGTTTTAGTTCACATTTAAGATTACGAGTTCGTATTTCAACTTCAAAAGTAGTAACTGCCGAGTAACTAATAAATGTGCTCAATTCTGAGCATGAACTCCGACCTTACTTGTCGCTGTGAACAGGAGTTTTCTTTACTTGTTTATTTACTGCTACGTTTGAAGCTTTTTGTCGAGGACCCTGCCCTTTTGCCACATCACACCCTCGCACCCTCACACCCTGCAGTCAATTTTCCCATTTTCTTCGGTTCATGCTCCCATTTCCCCCACTTATTTTCGCCTTTCAATTCCGACTTAACCTGACGTAGATCGAAGCTGGCGTCAAGTCGTATCTCTTTTTTTCTTGCTCGTGTGCAAAACGGCTGAAAATCTCCAAATTTCCTGAGAGATTTAAATCCCATTTCTCACGGAAGCTTACTTTTATAGTGTTGCGTGGTACAGTGCCAGGTACATTGTCCTGGCAGTCCATTAGAAAGTGACCAATAGACGAGTGTCCTTAATTTACTTTTTCCCCATCCCCCCCATGAGCCAAGTAGCTAAGCAGTTCATACGGATCCAGCATAAACATCTCCCAGCGAAGGGAAAAAACAAACAAACAAACAACGAAAATCGTGCGAGTTGCAACCTCGAGGTAGGCAATCAATATCGGATATCGCAAAACGCTCGTTAACTGGCCAGCAACGAGCCATTACCGCAATACAGGGTATCCAAAACCTTCTTATAAAACATTTCTAAAGATGGTTTTAAAGCCAAACTGCCAAATTTGGAAAGTGCGCCATTAAGATTGTTATACGACGAAAATGTTTCTTAAATTTACGAGTTCTTTACGAGTAGGATGAATTCGCGAAATATGGTATATATGGAAAAATAAATTGAAATAGGTAATACTGAGGCACTTGTTAATACATTTTTCGGTTTTTCTGCAACGTTATTCCGCGTTGATGGAAGACCATTTTCATATTATCGTTAAATTTCCTTTTTAAACAACGTTTTGCTCATTTGGGTTTACGTAACGTACGCTATCCCTGCTCACGAGGGGCCATTCAAGTATTACATCTTATTTTTTGGGGAGGAAGGAAGAGGGTGTCAAGCAAATGCCGAATTAACACAATTTCTCGTTAAAAAAATGTTCAACTCCAATTGTCCTTCAGTTTTATACAGAAATTGCGTCAATGACTTTTTTAAAGTGTACATTATGTAAGAGTAAATTGAGGAAATCACGAAGAAAAGTATCTACGCAGTAATAATGCACTTTTCCAATTTGTATTTTTGATTAGGAGTACTCAGATACTCGGAATTTACGTTCATTTAACCACGTCATATTGGAACTTTCTATAAATGCACAAAAACAAACTTCACCTAAACACGATGGTAGCTGCCACAATTTGAACATGAAAAAGTTAGGAAATCCCCTGAATCGTTGACAAATTTTTAAAATGCACCTGACTTTCCCAAGTTCCCCAGTCAATTCGAAATCCCCTGACTTCACCAGGATTCCTTCCAGGTTCTGTGGGGCCCCTGTTGATATAACTTCATACAAATTTCACGCAATTCGATATTATATCAGGCAATAATGATGTAATCAATTGGAGGGGAGAAACAAGTCACTTAAGGGGACTTTGAAGTCAACTAAGAGGGATCTGAAGTCACCTAAGGGGGATTAGAAGTCACTTGGGGGGGGGGGGAGGGAACTCACTATTTTGTGATAACATAACACTTGAACGTTCCCAAAGCAGGCTATCGTCCCCAGGGTGTTACCCCATCCTGGGTCACATCAATCATTTAATTCATGACCATTTAAAGAGAGATTATACAAACGCAAGACTTAAGTAAGGCGTTTCCCAGCTCCCAAAGTCCCCCGTTAGAGGGAGCCACATTCGTGCAACTTACAGCGCCTCCGGTGCAACTCACCTCGAATTCGCCTGTCTTAGGGGCGGATTAGCTGCGGTTTGGTGTCGTTGGTTACCCCATGGGTGCCGTTGGACGTTGGGCGATGCTGCGGGGCACGTTTTCGCGTCTGCGATCGTAATCCGTCAGTGTTTACCATCCGTTCAACAAGTTGGTCAACGAACACAGCACCGGAAATGAGGCGCGCACTATCCGGACGCTCTTATTAAATTAGCCCGAGAAGAGAAGCAGGCAGTGGGTGGCAAAAAAAAAAAGGCAGGGCAAACGAAGCAAGTGGCAACCTGCAACCGAACCGAGCCTCTGTTTCTTATCCCTTAACGTAGACGTGGTGGTTCGACGAGCTCGTGGCGTCGTATGGCAAGGTGTGGGCGTCGGATACGAAGCTTCTCACTCGCGCCAAACGCTACACCGCATTATTCAGGTGGAGGTGAGCAGGTAGATGGAGCGAGGGGGCGGAATAACAATACGCTAATACGCCATTACGACCACGTGTGATTTCGATCCGAGACATGGCGCCAATGAGACTCCGTAGAAATCATCCAACGTTCCATTCGATACACCTTTCGTTCGAAGATTACTCGCTGAAATACATGTACATGTATGGCACTTCCAGCGTAGTTTCTTGCTCGGGAATGAGCTTGCGTCCGCTATGCGTTCACGAGTCGAATCAGTTCCATTTTTCCATCTTTAACGCAAAACAAAACACCAAAAAATGACAAAAACACGAGCGAATGGGGACGAAATCAAACGAGCCACAAATTGGAACGCAAGATGGCCGCTGGAACGAAGTCGCGTGCGTTCCTTCTTTTTCTTTCTTTCTTACTCTTACTGGGCAGGGGAAAGTTAGATTCTAACAGCAAGAAATTTTCCTTTATATTATGTTTTTTAAAACACGCAAAAGAATGAAAAATTATCTTACCAGTTAT
The DNA here is from genome assembly GCA_034687865.1 of Kryphioiulus occultus. Taxonomy (NCBI): domain Eukaryota; kingdom Metazoa; phylum Arthropoda; class Diplopoda; order Julida; family Julidae; genus Kryphioiulus; species Kryphioiulus occultus. The sequence goes on from JAQGAF010000284.1 coordinate 59,908, forward strand.
TCAGCAGTACGTACTTTAGTATCAGATT
>JAQGAF010000285.1:0-59924 GCA_034687865.1 Kryphioiulus occultus
TTTCGGCCATTAACTTTCGCGCGTGGCTATTCTTAGCCCGTTAATGGCCATTACGGCCCCCTCGCATCCGCCAAGAGCACAACAACAAGGGGAAAACGGCCAACGGACTTTCGCGCCATTTTCCCCCTCTGGCCTTGTGTCTTTGTCCCGCGGACAAAGACGCGGGGCTAGCCTTCGGGCTTCACCTCCAGCGCCCCTCACTCGCTTCCGAATCTCCATCGCTCGCGCATCGCTGCCCATCATCTCTCGGACTTACACGCATCACCGCTCACGGACTTCTACTTTTCGTCACCGGACATCGCGTCCACTCAACGCCGCCGACAACGCACCGAAGTCCGCCGAGCACCGATACCAAGTCCGCACGTTGTAAGCGCTAGCGAAACGTCAAAATAAACCTCGATCATCACCAACATTTTCTTGCCGTCTCTCCTGCCTCCAGCTGCCGCTTAGCTTTCCCCGCAGTCGCGCGCACGCATCCCCTTGTAGGAACCTCGCGCCAAATATGCATTTATAGGAAGTCACTTAAATTAGATATGTTTCCCACCACGTTTGCTATTTTGCTGAATTTGCAATACTACAAACTGTAGTATTACATGGTTCCTCCAGAGATGACATTTTCAACTTCTCTGACTTTTCCAAGTTTTAAAACAACCACCATGGTCATTGCAAATGCAAAAATGTGACATGTCAATGTTAGGAATATTATATTTATTGCTCATACTAAAAAACAGCAAATTTAGATTAGATTTCTTAATTTCTTTAACATAATTGCTTGTCAACTCGATTTTTAGCTAACCAATTTTAGCTATGCAAAATCTGTTATTTAAGTTGAATTTCCCTGACTTAAAAGTAAATCGATTTCCACTGACTATTACAGGCGGTTTCAATTTCCCTGATTTATGACTTCTCCAGTTTTTCCAGGTATATGGGGAACCCTGTATTAGATTGCAAAAGTTGTGGGACCAATAAAATCGATGCAAAGTTATTGAATATCAAGTGCAGGAGTTAATTAGATTTATCATTAGTTTAGATAGGATATTACTACAGACAGGTTCTACTTTAGGATACTTGAAACCATTTGCTCAAAGGCAACAGTCCACAGGGGGCGCTGAATGTCGCCCGCCTACACTAGCGACCCAAGCGTCCATCCTGAGCCTCTGGGGGCTGGGACAAAAGTAGCCTTTCAGGATGCTTGCGAAGGGGGGTGGCAAGTGGGAGGGGCCAAGGGATACCCCCTACTGGTCCACTTTGGCGAAGCCAGTCTTGGCTTTTTTCCTTTTCTTAATTGTTTGCTTTTGCTGACTCACAGCCTCTTGAGTAAAGACGAGCAATTAAAGATACACTAAGGAGCAGACCAGCCAGCATACAAAACAAAACATAATCGAAAATTATAGTCCAAGATGCAAAAAAAGAGTAGTCCTATAGGGGGCGCCTCCACGTTGGCTTTGGCCCAGAGGAATTTTATAATTAAAGCCGTTGATGCAGACACGGTTTAAGACCACTTTTCAAATGTCCACCGTGTTGTTCTTCTTGATTTCCTCGGATGCCATTTTTTCCTTTTCATTTGATAGCAGTCAACGAGTGAGTGCAATGGTTTTAATGCTGTTGCACAAAAGCATTCTCGTTCGTTATCTGGCAACTGCATCTAAATTAGCGATGGCGTCGATAATTGCGTCCGTATGCAAACGACCTGGACCAAACGCAAATAAGGTACGCCCTTAATTTGTTGATTGAAAATAATTCGGTGACCCGACCGTTTGACACGTTTGTCAGTAGGGCACTGTCAATCCTAAGGTGACGCAGGATGAAAAAGAATGACTTCTAAACACCCATGACCCTTCGATGATTCGATAATGTCGATGGAAAGGTATACCAGATCAATGTTCTTGCAATATTGGCAGCCATGTTTTCCATTGACATTGTCATTGTACTACAACAGGATTCTTTCCCTGACTTTTCCCTGACTTTAAAAGGTTTTGAAACATTTCTCTGACCACCCTGGACAATGAAAATGCAATAATATGACGTGCCAATGTAATGAATGCTATATTTACTGCTCGTTATGTCTAAACAGGAAATAGAACACACATTTTCAAATAGAAACGCAAATTTAGATAAGTATTTTTGTGAAATTGGAAATTTAATTACAATTTTCATGGAATTGTTTGTCATCCCTTGATATTAGTGATAACCAATAACTTGCTCTGACAAACTATTATCAATTTATTGAATTTCCCTGGCTATTCCAAACTAAATCCAATTCGCCCTGACTTTTACAGGCCGTTTTAATACCCCTGACTTTTCTAGGCTTTCCAGGGTCTGGGGGAACCCAGTACATGTCCTGCATAAGCATGGTGTTGAAGGACACCAAGTGGTGTGAAAATACACTTTCGATAAAATCTCTTGCTTGGCATTTGTTCGACTAGCACAAAGGATAATTCAAACACCTGATCACGAGATAGATAAACATCGAAGTTACAATATCATTGAAATAATATTTATATAGGTCGATTTTCAGGAGTTTCACTGTTTCGATTATGTAAAAAAATGGGGAAAAGTAATGGAAACTGTGGCATTAATGCGAGCATATGGTTTTTCGTTTATAAGGTTATACTGTGTAAATGTAGCTCAAGGACACAGGCGTGATCTAAAAGCCCATAATCACTTTTTGACTTTTTGGTACATGTAGGTGTATGTGAACCGTTTAAAAATAACCTGAAATTTTCAGAAGAATGGATTACACGCCAATGTGTCCCCAGTGTACTTGTATATGAACATGTAGTTACCGAAGTTTTTCAGCGAGTGCCGAAGTGGCAACACTTATGTCACTAACAATACATGAACAAAGGTCAAAAATATTCCCTTGAGACAAAACACATACTGTACTGAAACCGGGAAATATATTTGGAGAAAGCTATATGTAAGGCGACCATACTTTCAGGGCCAGTCCCCACCAAACTATTAATACATTGCACTAGCACATGCATTACTAAAGTGACAACTCAAAAACGATTAATTTCCGGTTTAAAGCCGTGATAAGTCAAGTGAAACGATCTCTTCAAAAAAATCATTCAAACGTGTCATAATGCGTATTCAAGCAGTTGTCAAACCGAAATGCAGGCTGGGGACATCATGATATCACCATTACCAGACGCAGGTATATTTCGAAATTGTGAGCTCGCCCGGGGCGCTGGGTAACCCGCCACACCGCAGTATCGGATGTATTTTGTCTACTTTTAAAGTTGCTAAAAACACAAAAAGGGAGCGAAATTATCCATAAACTATTAATGCAATCAAATGTACAGCGAAATTAAGTTGTGTACCAAATCTCAGCACTCTAGAACGGCATGAAATGAGTTAAAAATTACTTCGATGAAACACGTTTAGTTAACAGAAAAGTTTTAAACACATCTGGGAACCCCATAGCTTCCAAGGATTTGCAGGTATCACTTCGGAATGAAAATTGACGATTTTTGAGTTGTGTAACTTTAAAAATTCTAGACAGGAAGAGCTAGGGAATGCTTCAAGAATGTCCCGCAAGCCATCTTGAATCAGTTCAAGTTTTAATAAACACAGTTCCTATAGTGAAAATGAATAAAAATTAGGCTGATTATGGCGAATAACTTGTAGTGTCGTGTCTGAAGGTGTCTTCCGAGGCACGTAAAGCTTTTCCAATTAAGAAATTGCCCTTGGCATCTCGATGGCTGGCCTAAGAGGAAAATGGCCGAAGCGTTGCAAATGCATAGAAAATATGCAAAATTTGCAACTGAATATTCATAGTGAGGACCATTACATGTCCCAAATCACGCTAACCTTGACGAGACAAGCGTGAAAACGCATCGGCGGCCAACTCAAAGCATGTTTAATTAAGGGGGTGGCAAATGAAAGTTTAAAACAAGGGGCATTTGCATGCCAAGTACGTTCTGGGCAAGAACCATGCAAGGGTTCGAGCATTATGGGCGCCATTGCTGCAAAGAGACCCTATCCCCAACTTTTTCCTTCATTACCCAAAACCGCTTATACTGTAATTGAAAAATCAATTTTACCCACTTTAGGTAAATGCTCATTGTCTTATCAGCCAAAAATGACTGATTCAAACTGTGCATTATTAAAATTATTAAAAACTTAGCACTGTTTTAAAGTATTTTACACTTTTGTGGTAAATTTCAATGTGTACATGTACAGTGAACAACAGTATATTCCGAGGTGTGTCGTTACTGTAAGAAAAAAAACAGTTTCGCCAATTTTGGATAATTTACCTTCTTCGTTTTCAACTTCTCACTCTTTTCCAGGTTTTAAACCAATTTCCCTGACCACACTGACCACAGCCAATGCATTTCTGTTTGTGAGATGAACACAAATTTTCATTACCAAACGGCAAATTCCGGTGAATTTTTAATTGACAAGTCAATAGCTTTCTTCCAGCTTGTCATCCCTTGATTTTTGTGTTAACCAATAACTAGGTATGTAAAATGTGCTATGATTCGTTGAATTTCCCTGTCATTTAAAAGTAAATCCATTTTTCCTGACTTCTTACTTCTGCAGGCTTTTCCAATTTCCCTGATTGTGGAACCCTGCATTTTTAAACTAATTTTGAGACGGGTATTCCCACAAACAGGGACCGAGCTAATGACCCATTTTCGGAGAAATTGCTCCATTGTCTCACTAACATGCAGGAAATTGGAATTCCCTAACTTTTGGCGCAATTTGCTTAACAAGCGTTTGTGCTTTTTAATCTTGATGCACCTTTTCGATTTTCTGAAGAATTTGCTTAAATTTCTGCTTTACTTAGCGTAATCATCTTCAGAGCAAATAGCTAATAAGGCGTCAAGAAAACCTTGCGTTTTTGGCGTACAACCTTTCATAATGTGCATTCGAGCAGCTATTAAAACGAAATGCAATCTGGGTCCATAACACGATCGGAAATACTAGATGCACGTGCGTTTCGAATACTGTTTCCAACGTATTTTTCTACGTTTATGATTGCCAATAAACACGTCAAGGGAGCGACATCCATCCATAATCTTGTAATTCATGTACATGCAATTTTACCGTGAAACTAAGATGTGTCCCAAAATTCAGCATGTTAGGACTGCAGTACTAGTCGGTCTAAAATGACTTCTTAAAGGTCCGTTACAGGCAGAGATGAAACAGGCTGCCTACTAGTCATGGAAGTCATTGAAGTAATGAAATTAAATCAGGACATGGAAGTCATGGTAAAGTCATAAAATTTGTGCCTTTTTTCACGAAATAAAACATTGTTTTCATTCATCATTTATCAGCAGTTTTTCAAAAAAAAACTCGCTTATGGAGTTTTTTTTATGAATGATCACATCATCAATATGGTAGAGAATGTTTCTGAAAATAACTATTTAGTGATGATTGAACGGCCCCATATTCTACAGGGTGTCTACTGGATTGGATAGTACAAATTGCCTGACATTTTCATGACTTCAACAATAAAATTGTGTCCATTCATCATTTGTCATCAGTTTTTCAAAAAATTTCGTTTATAGAGTTTTTTTTACCAATGCTCACATCATCACTATATATGGTAGAAAATGTTCCTGAAAATCACAATTGAGTGATGACAAAACTTGAGCGGCCCCATATTCTACAGGGTCTACTGGATTCAATAGTACAAATTCCATAACATGTTCATGATTTCAAACAATTTTCAATGCCTATTAAAATTTGGGTATTTTGTGAATCAACCAAATGCAAAAATTCCATGACCCCGATGTAAATTTCATGACGTTTCGTTAACTTTCAAGGCCTGAATTTCATTTCATGACTTTTCCATGACTTCTAATACTGTACTTCTAATACTTTCCCATGACTTCTAATAGTGAATCCAGTCCGAAACATACAGAAACTGTTTATGGTCGTGATACATGGCCACGAGCCATATACATGTATGAGATATAGCTGACTGAAAGCAAAACAATGGCACTGCTCATGTTTTCATCTGAGGTCTCTTAGACCTACACTGTTCATAAACATGTATTTATTCATTTATGGATGGCACGATGCAGCGGGACATTTCCGAAAACAATGGCTCGTTGTTGTTGCCACTGAGTGTCTCTGCATGCCAGCATCAGCTACATCTTGGCTGAGGGCATAAGATTTAAACCTTACGAAGACAGTGGGTGCACAAAGGATTTGTAATTGTGTTGATTTGTTGACGGGCCTGTGTTGTTTCGTTGTTCAACAATCTGGTAGACACGTAATTGGAGATAACAGTGTGTTTTCAGAACGTTGCTCAACGGCGCTCCCCAGCAGCGATGGCTAAAAGCGTCATTCAAGCAAGAGTAAAAAAGAGAGGCTATTGAATAGCTGTCAATTCCAACGAGTTTGATATAAAGGTTCAAAAACGAATGCCCCCTAAAAAAAACTATAAGAAAAGCAGTGTTCTATTTATCAGATATCATAAAAACCGGCTCTGTTGTTACGTCATCGCCATAACATTTGCATTCAATATAGAATATGGAAAGTTGGCGCATGTACAAAAAACGGCTCGTTCCTCATGACTAGGCCTATAAAACGTTTCGTAATTCATTTTAATAACTACATGAATGTTGTTTGGAGATTGTAAACCGCGATATGGATCCGCACAGACTCAAAACACGCCATTGTTGTACGCGTGCCTTTTACTGAACGCTTCGTGCATTGGTAATGGTAAAGGGGTAAGGGTTTCCAGGTGGTACCCGCTGGGATGAGACCTTATAATATTTTTGCTAGTTAGATAAGCGATAAGCTGCGTTGCAACAAATTCATCTCCATGGGCTCTTGCAGCCAATGTCAACAGCCTGGTATCAACAGGAAAGAGCACAATGTGGTGTTTCAGCTCGTTTCAGCTTCATGACCATGTTACAAGTGATATTTTTGGGCGCCATTTCACCTTAACAGTGGTCACCAGAGAATATAATTGAATCAACTATACTTTACTTGTCTACCATACAAGACTAGCACCTGTTCTACAAGTTGGAATTATTTTTATATATATATATATTTTTTTTGCTTTTTTGTGTTTAACCTAACCTAACCGTGTAATTTCTGATTAAGCTGCCCCTAACCGCCAGGCAATCACTGCCACTTTCTCGTAGCGTCTATACGTGTACTGAGCAGTTACTAACACACTGAACCACACCCTACTCAGCTGGTAAATCTATACATGTTATATTTGTAGCTATTCGAACAAAAAACTGCTATAGATAAAGCATGATCTGTGCTGAAATATCATACTGCTTGAGGATTTATTAATGTCACACAACAACAACGAAGCCGCCATATTTTAAGGTATGCTGATTTCCAAAGAAAAAGAACATTTTGAAAAATGGTTTTCCTGAAGTTATGAAAGAACCCCACCAATTTCCAGGGAAAATAGTGTAGTAAACTTGAAAATACATGTACCATTGAAAAGGTACCGATTTCAGATATGGTCAAATCATGCCCCATTGGAGACGTCCATATACTACATCATCCATTTTCTGCCATTTTTCCCACCTCAACGAAACTACGTGCCAGCCATATTATAACCCCCTTATCGAGCATAAAATAATAAATAAAAATTATTTCTGACGTAGATTTTTTTATGGTATGGTGATTCCACCTTATTATGAACACCTCCAATGATCCCAATTATGAACATATCCAATGATTGAGATATAAAATATAATTTTTCATGTAACAGAATTTTCTTACCCCACCCCCATGGTTATGTACATGTAGTTTGTGGACAAACCCAATTCCAATAAGAGTATACATAAAACCGGATCTAATTTATATTCTTTCGTAATTTGACTCGACTGTTTTGCATTTACGACTTTTTTCTTGTCCTTCGAGTAGACCTCGTGTCCTTAACCGTCCCTATCCAGCCAACCGGAAACAGTCTTCAGCTTACCATAAAACGTAACAAAATGGCGGCCGTAATGATGCGAAACGTTAACAGTCGTTTCTTTGATACTTTGACATCGGTTTGGGAACCATGATTTGCTCCAAACTCGTTTACCATGACGACTTATTTCCCTAACGCATTCCCTGACATGCCAAAAACAAAACTTGCCATGTTATGGTCATTCTGACAATGACACCATTCTCCCATTAAACAATGGTGACATCCCAAGGTTCCCACATGCATGCACTGCATAGTAGCAATTTCCCAGCCAAAACATGGTAGCCGAATTCTCCGAATATTTTTCTTGCCGAAAATTTCCGTGTCTTGCACCCAGCAAGTCCATGGCAATTCTGAATCGCTAAATTAGTCATAGAATTACCAGAGTTGAATACCCGTTGTACGCTAAATATTGCCATTGCAAAAAACAGACGTTTTGATATAGAAACTTTTCTTGTTTATACATGTACATAATAGCACCTGATGTCCAAAAGAGGAATAACTGATGCTTATATAAAGGGAATTAAAACCAATTACTAAATTGAATTAAGCTTTTTGTCTCACATTATTCAAATAAGGCCAAGCCATATCAACCGTCTACAAAAAAGGGGATTTATCCGGAAATACTGTACATGTACCATCTTTTTCATCTGAAATCTAAATACTCCGTGTGTCAGAGCATGAAAGCTTCCATGGAATTAAAGAAAATAGGGAGTTCAAATAGGCGAATGGATAAACAGAGGAGAAAAAAAGCAAACCAACAGGTGGAAATATTCTCATATATAACAATCCGCACAATGAGAAGAATAGGGAGAGAGAAAAAAAAAGCAAGAAAAAAGTAATTACTAACAGGCATATCTCCTTTAATAACGCCGAGTTCTTAATAGGATTGCATTAAAAAGTTAATTCGAAAAAGCACAAACTCTATTTGCATCTAATAATTAGCGCACAAAAATTAATTGCTTTCGGATAGAAATAGTTACGATTTTAATGACATAAGAAGCGGGGGTGTAAAAGATGATGGGATGAAAGTTTAGAAAAAGCACCGCCATATGCGAGCTGTGCATTGAGCAGATAAATTGGTGTAATCACCATATCATTCAAAACAAAAATAACCGAGTGGTATGATGCGAGTTTTGATGTGAAAATTAGAGCAAAAAATCCCAAATTATATCACGAGATAAAACCTGCTTAAAATTGCATGAGCAAGAGCTTTCGGTTTATTTTAAAGCAGGTGCTCTCAACTACATGCATATTTGTATATGCAAAATCTAGGACTAAACTAATTCAGTTTGTAATAAAAATGCGGGCATAACTGAACACTTAATTTTCTCTAAATCGCTTCTCGATCACATAAAGACAGTTCTTCCAAATTTCAGGTCAAAACATCACAGTTTGAACTTTGGTGCATATATCACCCAATGATGACTCGTTGTTGGCCATTAATGCCACATACATAGCCACAATACCAATATTTCTTCGAAATAAAAAATTGTAATGAATGATAGAAATTCCTAGTCTGCAAGGGTTTCAAGTTTTTTTATATACGAAAGCCATTAGAAAAATAAAAGAGCACCGTAGGGCCGCCACTTGAAGCCTTCACACGCGATGAAGAACAATAATTGTTTGAAAAAAAGCAGTAGGGAGGAAAGTTGGAGACTAATTGTTTTAAATAAAGACAATTTTTCACTCTCATTACGATAAATTGGATTTCGTGAAAGCTTTTCGGCGAACCCGAAGGTCACCAGGGGTCAGTCTCACGCAAGTTATCATCCATGGCTGGCTGGTAAATTCCAGCCAAAAATGTTTTCGATCAAATTGAAATTAACGAAGAAACGAAGACCAAACACGTATATTTTAGCCAGAGGTCATGCTTCGATAAATAAGACTTGAATTAAAAAAGGACTTTCTTCACCCTTTCTGGATGCATTTGCCATTTCCAATAACGCTCTGTTGCAGAGCTAACCTAGAGCTGACAATTTCAACTTTCCTGACTTTTCCATGGTTAAAAACAAATTTCTCGGATCACCCTGACCAATAAAAATGCAAAAATCCCATAAGTTTGAATTAATGCCACTACCAGAAATAAAGCAAAAGATTTCATTATATAGGAAACAGCAAATGTCATTATTAATTGCTTGCCGTCCCTTGATTTCCTGTGTTAACCAATGAATAAATAAAAATATAAAGTAAAATGTATTGTTGATTTGTTGCATTTCCCTGACTTTTTCGAAGTAAATCCATTTTCCCCAACTTTTCCATTCATTATTAATGTCGTCTACAAAACTGCTTACAGTTTATTGATTTTTTGTTGACCTATAGGCATTGGTTAAAAATTTCTATATTCATAACAACCTGAAAAACCAGTAAATGTCAGGGAACTGGAAATGACTCGAAAATTCAGGGGAAATGGATTTACTTTAAAATGCCAGGGAAATTCCATAAATCAATGATACATTCGTATGACATTATATTAGCTAATAATATAAGGCAACATTGATAAAGTCAGATAAAATGGACTTACTTTAAAATGCCAGTGTAGTTCAACAAATCAATGATACAAATTACATTATACTTGTATTACGTATTATGTATAATGTAACATGTATCATTGGTTTGTAGAATTTCACTGGCTTATTAAAGTAAATCCATTTTCTCTGACGTTTTCAGGGATCTTCAATTTCCCTGACAATTCCAAGTTTTCCATGTCTTGGGTAACCCTATCATGGAGATCGAAATTTGCTCGCAATTGACATTTTTTGGAAAAACAACACTCTACAGTATCTCAGCAGTACATTCATTTTGTTCTGCAACTTCTGCTTCTGGTCTGTTCAAGTTCTCTCGAAGGATGGGTATTTTTTAGAAGCTGAGATGCAAAATGCGAATGAACTAACCCAAAACGAAAATCCAATAAAACGTTCATACAGTAACCGAAGGATCAAACATTTCTGATAAAAGATCCACATATGAAATTTTGAAATGCATGAGAGAATAAGTACGTCTGGTTGGATATGGCACCCTGTTGTACCAGATACTTATGCTTCAATTAAACAGCCACATATGAAATTTTGAAACGAGTATGTCTGGTTGGCTCTGGAAACTCCTATACTAGATACTGCACATATGTTTCAATTAAAAACGTAATACATGAGGCAGGCACGATATCCCAAAACAGATCATCTTCCGAATCCGGAAGCGCAAACAGTCGACCCTGGTGTTTAGTTAAGAGAACACTAAATGAACGTGCCATCCTAAGACCCCAGGGACCAATGAAAGTTCCATTCGTTAAATTCCACCTGCAGAAGCAGCGTTGTCAATGGTGGCTGACAGGCGAATCCGATTGTCAACAAAGGATCCATCATGGATTCCGCTTCAGCGTGACGTCACCATTTGTCAACTGCTGTGAGTGGCAACCATCATCGCTCGATATAAAACAATACCTTAATGGAAATTAGCCTTTTTCGGCGGCCCAGCCTACTGGCAAACAGCGGCCTTCCCTCGCCAGTCAATTACTTTGGCAAAAATGTCCGAAATCCATTTGGCGAAAAGCAAGTTGCGCCATAACGTACGCAGTTATAGCATGCTCGCGTGACACTTTGCAGTTACACATATCGACAGGCAAATGGGCATAACGACCGAGTGGAACGTGTGTGTGCACCGTTCTAAATAATGCAAGGCGAAAATGTGGAACAGCCCCCCACCCCCACCTTCGACATGCCACGGGGGGATATGCGCCAAATGCCTCCATTACAAAATTGCACGATTTCAACCACAAAAAAGAAACAAATCGAACATTGGCGATCATGCATGTACACGCATCGGTGGGGAGTCAGGGTGCTGACACTGACTGGATATTCAGACGAGGTGAAAATGATGGAATTTCGGCTGCATGATTACTCATTAATGAAAGGGACCTAACTAACGCCTCTGCATTGCAATGCAAACGATACGAACTAATTCAGGTGTAGTGTGTGCAAAATGTACGGTTCTACTTCGGTATAGTCACTGCTTCAGATGTAGCTGGAAGCTGAATGCGAAATGTAAAATGTAATGCTAGATGTAACCTCATGGAAAGGTGTGCTTCGGTAAAATCCTTGTTCCAGCATAGACACTATGAGAAATTGAACTTCTCCTATCGGCTCGCAGGCTGGCAGTGATTGCCTGGCGTTTAGGGGCAGCTAAATCAGAACTTGCATTGCTGGGTTAAGTTAAACCAAATGCTCACCAAATGTACATAAAATATGTACATTTAAGCCCTACTTTGCTATTCAATTCACTTCAATTCCACACAGCACCCCTACAATCAGTCAGTAAATTCCATGTGCTAGGACCCAATATAATATAACACCTTTGGTCTATTGGTCTTACTTTCTGCATGCCATTCGACGTTGGAATTTTCTTCCAAAGGATAGCCTTATGTTTCAAGAGATTCAATTTGACGATGATGTCTTGGTGGTACCCACCGAATTTTAATTTGGGTTCATGGACTACACCCCCCCTACCACATGGTATTAAATTACTGACAGTAGGGTACTGAGTTGAATTGAATTGAATTTCTTGAAGCTTAAGGCTATTATATATTAGCTTAGTCTAGTATATCCTTTTATAATTTTCGTCTTGAATTTTCATTATCATCTAGCCTAAACTAACCTAACAATAAAATCTCTAATTTAAGATTAACTGCCCCAAACCGCCAGGCAAACACTGCATGCCTACGAGCCGTTAGGAGAAGCCCACTTTATCCAATAAAGGAAATAATTTATAGCGAATAATTTTTTTGCAAAGTTATATCACAAATGAAGGATTATTTTTTAAAAGAAACACCAACCATGACATCATCTCTACTTGGCCACCCTTCTTCACTTATGTCACCATTCGTCAGCATTTGACTGACCGCCTAGCTTAAACATGTCTTAGGACAGATTTTGCAAATTCTCGCTTTAGCATATCCTTAAGGGTCTTGCATAAACAAGGTCCATTTTTGGACGGCCTTGTTTTCTGACTGACCCTGACAATGTTGACCAGCAAGCCAGGCAGCAAATTCCAGCCAAAAACGCAAATTCTATCCGAATTTCAACGCGATTCCATTGTTTTTATGCCTGCGTGTTCGCAAACATGACGTGCTGGGGGTGGTTGCTGGTTGGGGCTGGGGCCCCCGCCAAAGAGGAGGCATAAAACATTAAACACAACCAAATCTCAAAACTAATTACGGGTAATCATCATGCTCGTGTTCTCTGTTGGATTTCGGTTTTATTTCCATCTATTTATTTATCAATTGTGCACGAGAAGGAACCCCCTCGTTTCCTGGCGGCAAGGGGTCCCCGAGCACCCCCGGGCCCCCCTTGTTCTGGGGAGCAGCACGCAAATAGCTAATCAAACGAATCCCACGAAAACCAGATATTCCAGATTTCCCATAGATCCCACACTAGGACGCTAGGGTAACACGACAGTGTTGGTTACATTCGTGCTTCGGGGATTATTACACGAATGGGGATCGATTTCGTGGTTTGGGCAATGGTTGGGAACATGCTGGTGGCCCGCCATGCTTCAACGGTTAGGATTAGCCAGGTTGCCAAAGGGCCAATCGATTCTCTGATACTGTTACAATCATGTAACTATATACTGTATGCTCTGGTGCTTCACTCCAGAATCAGCATTGGAACCAACTCGATTCAGCGTGATGGCGCTCCCGGAAGCGGAAGTGAGATAAGCGGGCCTACAAGAGAAAGTCCAACAGCTGATCAACGCACCTTGGACATCGCCGATTTCCTAAATGGGCGCTAGGACCTCGTTGGCCCCGTGAAAAATCAAAGGGACACTGGAAGGAAAAGGGGCAGTACGGGCCCTTAATAGTAACTACTGTACTGAAAATCCAATAACATGCACCATTTATGCATGTGTGTATTTCAAAATTTCGTCTACATCGCTCTCTGAGAATGCTTAATACCATAAAGCATATATGTTAGAAAAATGTGGCCGAAAATCTACCACATTTGGTTTTGGTTTCTGAAAACTTTCGCCTATGGCGTTCTCTGAGAATGCTATCAGAATGTCATCAAACTTTTTTGGAATACATCACTTGTAGTTTAGGTTTCAAAAAAATGTCGGCTATATATGGCGTTCTCCGAGTATGTAATGGTTAAGGTTTCAAAACAAATTTCGCCTATGACCTTCTCTGGGAAGGCTATCAGAATGCTATCAAACATTTTTTAGAATAAATCACTTTTGGTTTAGGTTTAAAAAAAATGTCGCCTATGGCGTTTTCAGAATGTTAGATGATGATATTATCAAAGACATTTACTGGATATTTGGTTTAGGTTTCCGGAAAATTTCGCCTGTGGCGTTCTCTGAGAATGCTATTAGAATATTATCAAACATTTATTGCAGCCAATTGACAAAATCCACCATTTTTGGTTCGGTTCTCTGAGAATGCTATGATGATATTAAAACATTTATTGGCTTACTGTGCCCTAAAATCCACCATTTTTGGTTTAGGTTTCCAAAAAAAAAATGCCTGCAGTGTTCTCTGAGAATGCTGTCACATTATTATCAAATATTGTTTTGAGCAATCTGGCCGAAAATCCGCCACGTTTGGGGTAGGTTTCTACAACTTTCACCTATGACATCTCTGTCATCGTTAATCTGTCTGGAAACTTCGTAAAAAACTACCCAACATCCATTCTCGATGATCATTTTTTAAAATTCAGATGACTTCTGTTTGCAGTTCACATTTGCAAAATTGTTCTTGAGAAATTGCACAAAATCTTATTTTAGGCAGCGTTTTCCAAAAAAAATCGCCTGCGGTATACCTTGAACTAAGATTTATTTCAAGCACATCTTTCATATGAAAAGTGGGCTAAGCCCCACCATTTGAGCACAAAATGTCGGCATTGCAGTTAAATTCATTCAGAAGATATATTTAAAAATGGTCCCAAAATACCACCATGGGGGAGGTGGGACACTGGGAATCTAACGCTTTTACCAAATGCACTCACAACCAGAGGGCAGCACAGGTGACCAGTTGGTGTTAGGGCAGTCTGTCGGTAATACATTCTGTAAGCATAGCCTAAGGCTCCAGTCTCTGCGTCTTCAGAGATTTTCTGTTTTTACTCCTAAAGTCAATTTAGCTTTCGAAAAGAATTTTCTTCGCTGTCATATCCGAGTGGACATTATGGCGTGACAAGTGCAATGTGGGGTGTCCGAATATTGGACGCATCAGGCCCCGGGCAGATATGCACGATGGCATTTTCGCACTCAAAATGTCGTGATAAGCCACGATCAGTTCAAGAGGCAGTCAAAATAAAAATAAAACGTGACTGTAGTGTAAAAATGAAGTGAGTTATGGTAGCAGGAAGCCATCTACATGTACATGTATACTTGTGTACAAAGTGAGGCAGACATAAAAGCCTTTGTGCATGACAAAAAGGACAGACACTTTCGCATGTAACCCACCGTTGCTTTTATGAGGAATCTAACGTCGAAAGATAAAACCGAAAATAAATAAAGAGTACACGTTGAAAGCCCACTGGTGGGATTGGTTCGATTTGCGTGATTGGATTGTATGCACCCATTCTGGTAACAATAGTGCCCAGCACGTTGATGTTCGGATTTAGGTTTCTGTGCTGTGATTTCAGAAAATGCATGGCAGCCTGTATGTGCTGTGAAAATATGGGGAAATGACCATAGAATACCATATAGACAAAAATTCTCCTTCGATTATCCAATGTGATTAACGTTGGTATAGTCTTTGCTCCGAATATACACAACGTGTTTATACACGTATTTCAACTCTACTTGTCTAGTATACAAGAATGACTCCTGCTTTAGCTGTCGGAATTTATCCTTTGGTATTTGTCAGTGTTTTTTGTGCCCAAAGCCAAAGTGACTTAACGTAATTCCGCATTTAGCCGCCCCTTCCCTCCAGGCAATCACTGCCAGCCTACGAGTGGTTAGGAGAAGCCAACTGTCTCACACTATCTACAGTTAGCTGGAGCAGGGACAATACCGAAGTATACCCTTAATACGTTTCAAATGTAACAGATTTGCATGGCTATGTAAACGTACAGCATACAAGTTGGTCTCCAAAGAAAAAAAATTCGAAACAGCAACACATGCACAAATAAGCTTACAGTGCAGAATGTGATCTAGTGTATATGGAAACATGAGGTAATTTTTTGTTGACAATTATATCACTTCAATGATGATAACTACTTGTACATGTATACCATTACATGTAAAGTATGTTGGGCAACTTTTCCATTTGAATCCTGTAGGATACGACAAGTTCGTGAAGCAGCAATTGTATACCAATTGTTGAAAATTACTGAAATTAGTGAACAAAACAATATAGATTTTGGCAAAACGTTTAAAAAAATGCTTTCTGTGATGAAGAAGCGACTTTATAATGTTATTCGAATTGCCAGGGTTGCTATACTACTAAGAATGTGGTTGATGACAATCCAGTGCATTTGATATGAAATATTTCAGCTCTTCAGATCCTCATGTTATCTATTGATCTTGCTTTGGTATTTGCAAAAACATCGACTGGCATCCAAAAACTACTTACTGTTATCGGCGTACAAGCCGTCAGTATTGGTCGAGCACACACAGCAATGCGCTGCATATTTTATACTCGATCGATATCAACCAATTTCCAATTTCCGTTCGTCCCCTAGGATAAACTGTGAATTTGTAGGTTTTGAGTTGGAATCAATAATGATAAATACGAAAGACATCAGAACCCTCGTACATGTATACGTCCAGAGATTGGGGGGGAATATAATGCAGACAGACATTTTATAGCCCATGAAAACAGATAAGTCTGGACAATATGTTTAGGGGCGAAGGGAGAGAACCGTAGAGATACATGAAGAAAAACAAAAGCAAGAAAAAAAAATACACACAAAAAATTCAGTTGTTATTTCCACAGAGCAATAACTGAGGGCAGAAGTCACTCAACGGAAAAACATGCCACATACGTCTGTAATGCCCTACGGTAGTGACGAAGACTTTTGTTTCTAATTTGATCGAACCATTTTCGAGGGATATAACGATGACCAATTCAACCCGTTAACAAATGCTGGCTTTTAATCAAAAGCTGAGAATAAGCCCATGGGACACGTCCAATGTGACCACACATTTTCAACGAGTTCAACCCTTTGCTCCCATGCGCCTTTCCCCAACAGTTATTTGAGCCAGCTGCCCAATTCTTCCTTGAAAGGTGAAATTACGGCCTTACAATTAAAGAATTAATGTTATATGAATCACATATTAGGTATGGATCTCATAACGGATTTGGTACGCCTTGGAATTTACCATGCAGGGAATCATTTCTTGTAAAGTGGCCAGCATGCACCTTAGCGAATTGTGCACAACAGGGTGTCCGGATATATGCGAGTCACCGAAAAATGAATTAACGAACGTCACATGCGCGAATTATGTGAATCACTATATCCAAAATGTACATAAACATGTCGGAAATAATCTAATTTTGCCTCAGATTTTTACGGCAACTTGGTAAGTTTTCTTCCCTGTCTTCTCGACATTCAACATGCAAGGAATGAAAATGATTAGTTCTTTCCCAACCTAAATACAGCGTTATACAGGGTCCCCTAAACAAACTCCCCTGACTTTCCCAAGCTTCCCAGGTTGAAATTGTTATTTTCCCATGGTGTTTAGTTTCTCAATTATATATTACCAATGAAATGGCTGACATTCACCATTTATGATTCAGTTTTTCTAAAAATTTCGCCTGTACCACTTTTGAGTTATGTTGGTAGGTGTTTTTTTTGGCATAATTATTTATATTTCTGAAGCATTTTAGTGCATTATTGGTGATTTAGTATTTTCCAAAATATCGGTGGTTAGTTTTGCCCTTTTTTCAAAATATTAATCAACAATTTTTTCAAGAGAATACATGTGCATGATTACTGCACATGTATAAAATCTATTATTTCTTATATTTTTTTAAAATTGTTCGCCATTAGCTTTTCTGTCATGATTATTTGTGAAATTTTCAAGATGTCCGTAACATGCATCGTTTTTTGCATAATTCTCACATTTTTTATTATTATACGTGTGTCTCAATAAAATTTCAGGAAACGATACCTAACTCCATTACTTGTGGCATAATTTAAAAAACACCTTCGTTATTCGGCTATTTTGTAATATTAGTAAATCAATATTTTGAACGAGCCAATTTATTTGTTTCAGTTGAAAACATGTAATGTCATAGCTAAGAGCCGCAGATTGGTGTTTAAAAAATTGTAAAACCATTCGAGTCTAAGTATGGCAACTAACATCACCTGAAAACCATGCTATACACCGTATGCCATAATGAGAAACTTGAAAGACATTTGAGAATGTGGATTTCCTCGCTGAGATGCCAAACTACATCTCCAAAACAGTTTTGGGTCGCTTGACGCAAACACAGTTACAAAAACCACATCTGATTCATGTGTAATCTCATAGTTTATGGTTCCTCCTACTCAGGTCCATGGACCATGCCATTTGCATGCACATTAAAAATCAACGCAAGAGAAAAGCATAATCCCACTGAAAAATGTGCCCCACTCGCTCATTTCGGCAAATGCAAGTCGTGTACATGCAAAACGGGATTTTATATCTTAAACGGCAAGCAGCCAAGATTTCTTGTCCCGAACCTTTCTATCTTGCATGGTTGACAGAGTGGAACAAGAAATATTTGAGCTTGGCAGGATTATACGGGCGGAAGAAGAAAGCCTTAAAAAGCCAACATTTGGGGAAAAAAAGATTTCGGTTAAATGGGAAAAATTGCTCCTTGCATATATCGCTTTATTGTCTTTGCGCAGCTTTCTTTCAACGATTCCACCTCATGCTTGTGGGGGAGCAAAAACGTTCATAAATTCAAAATTAAAAGCGCATCTGTTCGTGACATATACAGTATGCGAGCGTACTGGGGGTTGAGGTCACTGTCTGCAAAAGTACAATCATTTTGAAGCAGAACAGCATTGAGGAAGCAGATGAAATTGCGCAATAGCACGCACATATACAGTATGTTTGGAGAACATGAGTATACTGTACAGACAATCGTGAGACTGTCTGAACTCACTTTTTATAACGATAGCATACAGTCAGAATCGACCTATAACAAGACTGAATGTTGCACCTAATGAATTGCCATTGCCATGCACAAATTGAGAGTTACATTGCGGAATTGTAGGTCGGAAACTTTTGATCAAGAAGGTGTTAAACATTCCCATGGGAGTCAAGGAAAAAAAGGCTTTTCCTCGTTAAAAACTTTGGGAATCAGTTGTACATTATGAGTCGATTTTCACAACTAATTTCTAGCAGGCCAATCGTGCATAGCACAAAGTCAGACGAAATACATGTGCAAGACATGTTAGGATAATGCCTGCATGGTTGGGAATTGTTGCGAAATTTGAAATAAAACTGCATCAGTAATAGATATTTTCATCTACGACGTATACATTTTCTTCTAGTATTTTTATAAAGATGCTGCAAGCAAATGCTTCCGTGTTGTTACTTGTTAGTATTTTTTATTTTTATAGAAATGAAAGTGTATACAATATACATTAGTAGACGTAAGTGGTATTGGGAAAGTCATCTATGGCTCGATTTTTATAACTTTTAAACTTTAGAAAAATCTGAAAATGAACTCAAAAATCTTGCCACATATGGAAATTATGACGAAGATAGTGGTATGGAACATGTACTTTGTTAACTCCTGTGATAATGCTAAGAACACTCCCAACACAACCTCTGATGACAGTGATGATGACAACATTGCAGTTGAAGACAGTGCTGCCTTCTGTAATACCAGTTTCTCCTTAAATTAAAAAATGTTATATCGCATTCGGTGAAAATACATGTAATAGCCTTGGTCTTTTTCAAAAATATACTTGAAATTGACAAATCACGGAATGTCATAACAGACTTAAGCCATGAATACATCTCAGTTAAAATGTGTTTGTTACAACGTCACCCTGTGACCAGAAACATTTTCGGGGGTTGACTTAACTGTATGTTACATCCTTCATTATCAAATGTTTATGTACTTTCCACATGTTGTAAGATTTTAAGTTTATCTTTAATTTTTTTCTAATTTTTGTTGTAAAATACGTGCCAGAATAGCAATTTTTGTAAAAAAAAGTGAGCTCGAGCTAGATGACTTCATATACTACGGACGTGGTTTCAACATGAACTGTTTTCTAAGCTTATTTTATAAATCCATATGAATTTCCTCCGATTCCAAAGAAATCAAGGAATTTGTTTCCATTACGTAACTCCAAACCATTCCTTAACCCCCATTTAATAGGCGCATACAAGCTTAATGCACTAATCATGGACGTTAAATTGCGTGTTAATTTGCAAAAACTTCATTTATGATGTCAGTACTAAGCAGGTTGGTCAATCCCAGATTTTGGCCAATCAGCTTTAAGTATTACCTAAGAAGGCGAGCAGATGCTCTGCTCATGTAATGATTTCACATTTTAGTTATGATGTCAGTCATCCCCTCCCAAATGGGTGCAGCGCTCAAACCATTGGCAATTAATTAATGACAAGTGATTAAGCCAAGCTCAACATCTGAGACGACCTGATTTGTCAGTTTTTTGCAGGCTGGTTTGCGATGATTTTCAGTGGCTTCAGCCAATGGCAAAAGCGGATTATACAATCTTGAATCTTCCCATATGGAATTAAGAAACATTCTCATGTCGTTTGAACAGATGAACGCGCTTTAAAGACCATTTTTAACAACAAGTATTCCTCATCCCCAATTGTCGAGGTGCTTTGCTGGAGTTAGGCCTAGGCCATATTGTGGCTAAGTTGAGAGACAAGTTTTAACAATTTACAGCTCCATAAAACGCTTTTCTTTTGACGCAGGAAATCCATATAGAATGAAATTGGCAGCGTTTCAGCGGATAAATGCCCATAAAATCCTCCTTATAAATCCACTAAGAGATAAAATTGAGTTCAAATATAGCGAATTTATTAGAATTCGTCCTGCAGGATGCTATCTGAAATATGTCAGCACATCTTCCCCCATTGTTTTTATATTTCCTTCGACCACCAAATGCCCCGCAATATATACCTCGCAAAAAAACGATATACAGGCATTGGTCGAACGTACATGTATACATGTACGTACAAAATACGTCTTCCAAATAGACGATATTGCAAGTTTTCCATCTTTCACATACTCGAGTTTTGACGTCCAGCATCAGGTCAGCAAATGCTCGAGTTTCCACCCCCACCCCTAGTTTCCCCACCAGCGACTCATTTGGAGGGAGACGGCGATGGAATAACAATAAATAGCCAGATAGCCATCGGTGGAGTGACCACTGGTCATAACTCTGTTGTTGCAAACATGGTCAGCAAATGCCAATTGAACGCAACGTCCTCTTCCAGGAAGATGAACGCGAATAAATATCCAGCACATTATATTAATATCTAGACTCCCATTTTCGTTCAGTTACTTAAAGGACCATCAATAAGCTTGTAAAGGGAGTTGCTTAGCAATTCTCATCCGAACTGTAACGGTCGCATTCAAATGGACATTGCATGCCTCTTGGGCAGTAAATCGTATGTACAAGACAGCAAAAGGAATAACGAAAATACTCACCATAAAGGTCGACTTCATACAAATGGACAGACGTAATTGATGGTAGAAAGTCTGGGCATCTTTCCAATTCCAACGAACGTTCAAGTAGTGCATGGTCACTGCAAGAAAGCAATTTTTTACAATCATTAATGTTAGTAATAATTGTGTAACCTCGAAGCATTGAATGCCTGGACTTTCGATGTCCAGTATGCAGCTCCCAAAATGGGATCACCAAGAACTGACATTTTCAATTTCCCCGACTTTTCCAGGTTTTAAATCAATTTCCTTGGCCACCCTGACCGCTGAAAATGCCAAAATATCACATGTCAATGTAGGGAATGGTATATTTATTACATGCATGTACGTTTTCATAAGGAAACATCAAATTTGGACTAGTTATTTTTTAATTTCTTTGAAAACAGCAAATTTTCAATTGCGTCTTGATTTTTGTGCTAACCAAGCTAAGCAAAATCTGTTATTGATTTGTTGAATTTCCCTGACGTTTCCAATGGAAATCAATTTTCTCTGACTTTTTCATGTCTTTTCAATTTCCCTAACTTTTACAGGTTTTCAGGGTTTTCCAGATCTGGAAGAAACCTATTCTGTTACAAGGGTATGCAATCCTTAGCCCCACCTAATTTTTACTGAAGCAATTCGTCCTTCACAACATCTCCTAGAATGATACTTGTAAACTAGTCAATTTCCATCCCCCAATCTAAAATGTAATCTTGTATCCATACAATGACGTCATTTAAAATCACCTCGTGGGTTCCAAGTCCGATTTTAAATAATCAAAGTATGCCTCAACAATAAATAATCAAGAAATGATTATCGAATCAAATCTATCGATGTCGAAAGTTTGTTTTGTGAATCTTTTAGAGAGGACGATCAATCTTCGAGTCCTCCTGAATCAAGCTTTTTGTTGGGAATTTTAATTTCGCAATCTGGAAAAAGTACGTCCTATACCGGTACAAGTATGCACAAACTGATATAGGAACGATATAAACAGCAGTTACAATAATTCATCATAGATGGCTTTGCATGCATTTGCGCCTATTTGAAGGTGGTTTCTTCATTCAACCACAGCATGTACAGTAGAAGTGTGGTTGAACAGAACATCAAACAGAAGAGGGCGGTTTACAATTTCCCCAATCATTTTTCTAAGAAGCAAAATCTTTGGCATATCGTTGAACGTACAAGCAAGCATTGAGTTCCAAGAACAGACGTGTGACATAAATAGGCAGATGTTTTGAGCCTGTTCCTAGATGATGAAACCTTAATTTGGTTAGCAGGGATGCTAAACGTTCCATTACCCGTTAACCCATTTGATGCAACTCGTTTTTGTCATTTTGTCATCAGCCCCATGTCCTCAACAAAATGGCGACGCAGTGAACAAAAAGCAATAGAAAACCAAAAGCTCGTTTTGGATGCGGAATTGAATAAAGAGGGGGCTCATCCCACCCCCATCCACCCCCACTCGATTTTACGTCCATTCTCATTGTTCTCATTGGCGACGCAGGGGATTCCAGGATCAGGTAGAAATTCATAGAAAAACCTATTTGGAGGAAATTTCCCCATTGAAAAGCGTATAGAAAATGCTCGACAACAGCAAGAACGACAGAAGGGGGAATGTTCCAGAGGGTACGTTTCGATTCCATTGATACCTTTTAAAAAATTGGCTGATACACAGCAAGCGGAACTGACTCATTAAACCTCGTATTGGAACATTGATTAATTAGAAGGAGAAAAGCTTGATAGGGAAAATGTCGAAGCAAAATGCAAATAGGTTATCAAGTAATCCCATCCCACAATGCGTGTAGTGGATTACTCTGAAATTGGATCCATAGCCAAATCCCAAATTAGACTTCTTACACACAATGCACAATAGGTGGCGCTGGTCTCTTAAATGGCAACCCATTCCATGAAGTGCAGAATTCAGCAATATTCATTTTGCAAGAAATATGAAGGATGATTATGTTTTTCTCCAGGAGGTGCTATTGAGTTGTCCAAAATGTCCAACATCAGCATTGGAAATTCAGAACTGATATTCATTATGAGATATTTGTTTATTTTAAAGATTAGTGGATAAACGCCATGAGCTCGACAGCTAGACATATCGGCAAATTAAAACGCACATCAAAAGTACTTTTTTTAACATTTGCAAATTGGACATTTAATGCATCGCCAGCAATTAGAGCAGAGCGCCGATGGGAAAAATTGGGCCGCAATTAATTTAATTAATGCATGCAAAAATTGTGCGGAGAATTGATTGACCTTTTATATTTGCAATTACTGCATTTTCACCGTTTCTCATATTGAAAGCATCTGCTCTTTTCTCATATACCATTAATATCCGCCCATCCATTAAGGAAATGGAACTATTCATCGTTAATTAACTAACTTTGCATGTTGCGACATCTGTCTGCCCCACGTGAGCCAAATTCAGTATGAAATTGATGGAAATTGGGTTGGCATAACAATATGAAAAAGATCAAACGCGTGGAGCGTGCCTGCACTTGCTTCATGGATATCTTCGATGTAATCAATGTGAAAAACTTGAGTGTATATTTATGTATCTGCAGATGTATAAATTGCAAAATCATTTTTTGTTCGTTTTTCATGTGTTCATATACACAAGGCCTTTCCAAGACATATAAGAGTCAGCGCAAATTGATAGTGGCCAATTAGGCAATTTGGGACAGCTGGGCGTTATTCCACAAAGGTTTGTAGTTACAGGCTTGGACAAAATTATTAGGCACCCACTAAAAATCACGGTTATTCCATAATACATGTATGTGTTTAGGTATGGAATAATGTGAACAAGGGTTTGTGTCCCACCACAAGAACTTTCTACACTTATGTGTCCATACTTTACGCCATATTTTACTCCAAACTCCATACTTTACAAGTTACAAATACGTGTAATTGATTTGTAAGAGTTACTAATAATTACAAGTTGTTCGATATTATTGATAGGACACAACTTCCCTGACTTTTCCAGGTTTTAAAACAAATGTCTCTGACCACCATGGCCATTAAAAATGCAAAAATATGATGTGTAAATGTAACGAATACCAAGCTTATATTTATTGCTTATTATAAGGAGAAAACACATTCAATTCAACTCAGTACCCTACTGTCAGTAGTTTAATAACATTGTGGTAGGGGGGTGTAGTCCATCAACCCAAGTTAAGATTCGTTGGGTACCACCAAGACATCACTGTCACATTTTCGCAAGGAAACAGCAAATGTAGATTAGTTTTTTTAATTTCTCTTACGGAATTGCTTGTCATTTGGCCATTGAAAATGCAAAAATATGACGTGCCAATATATATATATATATATATATATATATATACACCACATTTATTGCTTATTCTAAATAAACAGGAGAAAACACATTTTCACAAGGAAACAGCAAATTTAGATTAGTTTTCTTAATTTCTATTTCAGAATTGCTTGTCATCTCTTAAGTTTTATGCTAACCAATAACTAGCTAAAGCTGCTATGCAAAATTTGTTATTGATTTGTTGAACTTCCCTGACTTTTTTAAAGTAAATTAACTACCCCTGACTTTTCCCAAACTTTTTCAGGCTGTTTCAATTTCCCTGGCTTTTCCAGGTTTTCCAGATCAAGGGGAACCCTGACAATTCTGCATGCAAGCCCATATCTTTCCGGTCCAAACACTGGCAACTTGTGCACTAATACTTGTAGACTTATGGAATAGGGCCCTGGACGCCATTTTGAATGGAAATGACAGGCTGAATGCAAACAAACGTATTACCCCAGGCATCTTGGATGACCAGTGAGACAGACTGTTGACCTTTGACCTCCGAGAAGTTCCTGCTCATCCGTCTACGGGCCGTTAAGAATTTATTATCCTTGTTGTTGTCAATTTTTTCCCTTAATTGCAAAGTAGCGATGCGGATGGGTTATTGAGTGTTTTACCAAATGCGTTTTCATGAGTTTGTTGTCAATTTCCCCCACAAATATTCACGAGACTTGCTTGATGAGAACTGGGCCAATGGACATTGAGGTTGAGGGGAAGGCGACATATTTGCGGCTGCAAATAATTGCTCCTTAATTGGGTTGCTGACGACTGACGGGGACATTACCGACTTCGGAAACCACTTTACGTGGTAAAAGATGCTTTCATTTGGAAATTCCTGACATTGCATCAACATTTCTGTAAGTGCTGCTGGCTCACAGCCGTGCCCACCAGCTCTTATTTGAATTAACCAACTTCCATTAAGACGGCCATTTTCGTGGCATTTCCTTCATTTGTGTCCAGGTAAGTTGCCGACACCAAGGAAACCCACATCCCTCGGGTATACCTTGGAAAAACATTAGGGCTTGTTTGCCCTCTTTGCAGGTAGTTCTCACAGCCACAGGTGAGGTTGGATTAAGGTTCTAAAAGCTTCGTGTTTACTAACCTCTGTGTTTGCAGTTTATGTGGAAAAGATACGAAAACGCCAAAACAATTTGGACAATGTAACAATGGCGAAAACTAGTAAATGTTACTGACTTTTCAAATTTCTTCTCCCCTATTCCATTGAATGGTCCACCGACCTATCCTTCCAAACATGATTACCAATTGACGTTAGCATGCCAATTTCTTATTTTAAAATACCATGTAGCATGTTTTCCGAAACTCATGAAGTACTCTTATTTGTAATTTGTAAAGTTGAATGGCTTCAAAAACTTTTCAATTTCTATTAGAATATGGGGCTGTTAAAGCTTAAATAGTGATTTTCAGAAACATTCTCTATCACAGTGATGACATGATCATTGGCGTAATTATAGTACAGTTTCCAAAAAAAATGCGAATACATTTGCTTATAAAATGAATTGTTACTGTGGGTCTTTAAAGTTTGCTACTTTTTAACCCAAATTGTTATTTTGTGAATCAATCAAAGGCAAATATTACGTGACCCTGATGTAAATTTAATGACTTTTCCAATACCTCCATGACTGGTAGACACCCTGTTATAGGAGGCGCTACGCTCGTATTAATGACAGCATGTGATGACCCATTTTCTACGTTACATGTATATACGGAGCGTAGCAGGTAAGAACTTTTTTTTAATAAAACCCAAATAGGGCATAGAATAATTACTTGCTGAGCCATAATTACCATTCGTCAAATTAGGCAAATTCATAAGCAATATAGCGATGAAACTTTAAAGACCCACAATAACAATTCATTTTATAAGCAAATGTATTCGCATTTGTGTTTTTTTTTTAAAACTGTCATATAA
The DNA here is from genome assembly GCA_034687865.1 of Kryphioiulus occultus. Taxonomy (NCBI): domain Eukaryota; kingdom Metazoa; phylum Arthropoda; class Diplopoda; order Julida; family Julidae; genus Kryphioiulus; species Kryphioiulus occultus. The sequence continues at coordinate 26,753 of JAQGAF010000285.1, forward strand.
TTACGCCTTCTTTCGTATTAATTTCAATTAAGCTCTCATAAACAACTGTGCGAATGACGATTTTGCCACGAAAATTGACTAATTACGCCGCGCATGCGATATACGCCGGTTGACGTTCATTAAAACAAATGTCGTATAAGAAAACAAGCATCTTGTTCTGGTGTAAGATTGTCCAATATGAGCCGCATAAATCGCACTGAGAAGAAGGGTAAAAATAAATGCGGCTTCGTATTAGCCATGATGGAAATAAATTTCAATAATATGCCCTGATGACATCCATAGGTCTACGACTCATGAACTGGGGACAATCTAATTTCCATATGTTTATCAACTGCGAGAGTTAAAGATGGCCTTTCGTACGTCTACGCCAATTTAATGGCAGAATTTATGGCGAGAAAACTGCCACGAAATGTCTCCGCCTTGGCAGCGAGAAGATTTATTCAATGTATAAATTCGCAATTTCGAGACTCGGTGGACAAATGCCAAACATCTATAGTTCAGTAAGACCTATGTGACTCGCCATGTTTTTTAAACACATTCGACTTGGTAGTTGGCAACATTCCATGCTCGCGATGTACTTTTAATAGCCTTATAAAAACAATAAAAAACATTGTAAAGTTAGGCTCGATAATGCCCAACGTTGCATACAATCACCAGCAAAAACAGTGTGCAGGCTTTAGCCACACAATTTTATGATGTCTGCAAAGTTTTTCATTTTTCAATAACCATATTTTAGACGTCTCACAGGTGTATACAGACTACGTGAATTTGAGATCATCCTGCTTCAGAGATTCAAGTACATGTATGATATAAGCAGGCATGTTTCTTCAGATTCAAAAGTACATCCTGTTTTAGAAATGCATGCATAATATAAGCATCCATGTTTCTTCAGATTCAGAAGTACAAATACATGTATTTCGTCAATGTACATGCTGTGTATTTGAAATCATCCTGCTTCAGAAATGCGTGTATGATAGAAGCAGCCATATCTATTCAGATTCAAAAGTTCATCCACATGTATTTCGTCAATGTACAGACACTGTATTTGACATCATCCTGCTTCAGAAATGCATTATATAAGCAGCCATGTTTCATCAGATTCAGAAGTACATATACATGTATTTCGTGTGCATTTGCAGAAATGCATGTATGATATAAGGAGCCATGTTTCTTCAGATTCAAAAGTACATTTACACGTTTTTTGTCAATGTACAGACCTTGTATTTGTGATCATCCTGCTTCAAAAATGCATGTATGATTTAAGCAGCCATGTTTCTTCCGATTCAAAATTACATTTACATGTATTTTGTCAATGTACAATCTGTATTAGTGATCATCCTCATTCAGAAATGCATGTAGATATAAGCAGCCATGCACATGTATTTCGTCAATGTACCGACTACATGTACATGTATGTGTATTTGAGATCATCATGCTTTAGAAATGTATGTTATAATCAGCCATATTTCTACAGATTCAGAAGTATACAAGTACATGTATTTCGTCATTGTACATACTAAATTTACATCTAAAAAATGCTTACAGATGCAACTTCCTTTTAAACAGCCTTCGTTACAAAAAATGGAAATTGACCAGGTATGCCCTCCCTGGTTATGGCAGTTTCTCAATTGATCAAATCAACGAGAAAGCCTAAAAATAATCTTAAATCTGTCAGTAGACTTCACCGATCCATTTTCCAACACGAACTTCTTAAGTGCACATTCGTTGCAGCCGAGTTAAAAACAAGGCAAAATTAACGAGCTGTTGATGGACACTGGACAAGCTGCAGTTAGCGCCCCTTCAAAGCCATGGCACAGAAGCCATCACCAAAAATAGGCTCTCGTGGATGTTATACATGTTGAAAGTTCAGGAGTCAACCAAAACACGGAAAAGATGGACTGAGAACAGTTTTCTACAGGAAATTCCCATAGAGATTAGTTTTCCAAAGCCTGCTAAATCTCCTTCAAACATGCAGGACTGGTCGAACCAGTGGGGATTTACAGCACAGCAAAAATGCGAAAGTTTTAAATTCATAAAACGTTTCAATTTGGTATATTTTTCTCATACAGGATTCCTGCATTCCAGGTGACTGGCCGAATCTTCAATAAAATGTCCCTGACTCTCCAGAATTTTCCAGACACTTTTTTGCAAACATTTCGGGTTTTATATCATAAAACAAACATAGACCCAGGTCAGATGGGAAATGAAGACACCATTTCAAATGCTGTATCCGGAAATTTTAGAAAAACTAGATCAGTCTTTTCTTCTTTTGAGTTTTGAAATATCAAAATTTGTTAATAATGACGGAGATGCCGTAGGCAATACTTAAAAAAATTAGATCCATACAAAAGTTTGATAAATATTATTTGGTAGGTTATAGCCTCCTATTCAGTCGTAGTAAATACTTTTTTTAAAGCATTTAGTTGCATTTTGATGACACTTTTTCGAAAAGCCAGCTCGTTCATTTTAACGGATCTTTCACAAGAAATATTAGGAAATATAAATGATAACCGAAACGCAATACAGGGTTCTCACTCAAATTCCTGACAACTATTCAACCATTTCCCTGACATTTTACACGAAAATTAAAATAATTACAAAAATTATGGATTTTATCTCAAAGTTTTATAAAAGATGATGACTAATCAATTGGCAGATACAAACTACCTCAATTTCCGTGACATTCCCAGACATTTTGACGAATTCCTGACATTCCCTGATTTTCCTTGACTTTCCAGAAAGTGGGAACCCTGCCATATATACGAAATTAACAAAAATAGATAAATGCCACACATTCCCAGACATAAATTTGCCAAACGTATACGAATTTCTCTGACTATTCCAGACACTATCAATTTCCCTGACTTTTACATGTTTTTCAGAAGACCAGCCACCCTGCAGCACCGCACGTGGCTTATCGTCACGATCACCAGAAGACGTCACCGCACGTGCTAAACGCCCATTTTTCGCTGCAGGGGTTAATTTACGTTCGACAAGGTGACGTCATACAGCAATATGTTTAATGGGCTGCACGAGTCCCCAAGGGTACGCACGTGACCGCTTTCATAGGCGCGTGTTTTTCCCAGTAGGCTACGCGCGTATGCTGACATTACCAAAACAATATTTTTTCCTTATCCACAAGGCAAACAAAGGGCCATTTTTACGGCTACGGGGAGACTAAACGCACTGAGTTGCTGGCGATGACAACGAGTGGATTTCTATGAAATGGATCCCCCATTTTCCCCCAATCCCCAGTAAGCCCTTTCAATAATTGAAAAAGGCATGAAAAGCGAGAACAGAGCGATATTCCTCATTGAGTCCGATAGAGATCAATTTCGATTCATCGATTCATTCATCAATGCATGGCTCCTTTTTCCCTTTTTCTGCATTGTATTAGCAATGGGGGTTCAGCGCCAAGTTTCTATGCATGGTTAGCTGGCTCCATCCAACACGCACTTGGAATTGATGAGGTGTGGAAAACGAAGCGGGGAAAACTACGTGACAACATCTTAGATTTGTATGGATTGGATGTTAATCAGGATGGAACAGAGCCCACACTCGGAGAAATCAACCGAATTAAATAACCCCCAAAGACGCGCTATGAAAAATGAGGAACAAGTCAGCATGCCAGCGCCATGGCAGGATAGGAGCCAGTCATCCAATTGAAAGTTGCAAAACAGTTTTAATAAAAATATCTTTGACGTGGTTATTCGGTAGATAAATATTTCTGTGGGGATCAGGGTCAAACCAGAGGGCCTTCTGTCAATACAAATTCAATTCAACTCAGTATCCTGCTGGAAGCTTAGGAAATATCAAGTGGTACTGCCATCTTATAAAACACTTTGGGCATATTCTTGTCCCCACATTTGAGTTTGCAAGATGGCAACTTCTTTACTGTCAAGTGATAACTTATTAAAAAAGCTTTTAAGATGCCATCTTGCTTTACAAAATTAGTCGTCAGGCTATAACGTCACGTGATACACCTAAGTATGTACTAAATCACTTTGTAATGCATTCAACTATGCTAAATCAAAGTACCCAAATAACATTTTAAAACTAAGCTTAATTGTCCATAAGCATGTAAACATGACTGTTTCGATATATGGTCTGTGAGGAGGTGGCAACTGGTGAAGTTAGGTACATGTTGGTTGAAGTGACACTGATGACTGGGGTAAAGTTCGCAAAGTCACTGCAAGTGTGATTGTGTGGGCGAGTCCAGCCTCGTTCACAGACTGAATTTAAACGACTTCATCCTGATTCCTGACTTCAAACTTCAAAAACTATAGCGGGATTTCAATCATCGATGGGCCTGAATGGGGACTTCTAGGACTGAAGGGATACATGTATAGGTTCAACTTAATGTAAAAATGGTAACATGATGACAACGCAACTGCATAGGTACGACATCTTAAATGAAGGTACGGTCTTACTGTATGATAGGACAGCGAAACAAGTTGCGAATTTCTCTTATCCATGTTTATTTAATGTAAGTTACTAATTTGTGTTAAGAGTACAGAGGGTTTCCTATTCAATACAACTTCAATTCAACTTACTTGTCAGAATCCTACTGACAGCAACGAATATCACGAGTTAAGAGTTTTTTATTAACAATTTATAAATACTTCTTGAAACCCTAATACAGCACTGTATAATAAGAGCGTCCCTTTTTAAAAGCTTGGAAGGTCCTATTCATTGATAGCATTAACTCACCCCCTGGCTGGTGCGTTGATGCCCCTGAATAGTGGCCACACATGTTTGCATAGAGAAAGCATGGGTGGCCGACATATTGGGGCTGAGCAAACACTTTTTTGTTCATGACTTACTTCATGTACATGTACATGGCAAATCGAGATCGTAACATTTAAAACAAACGTTGAATAATTCCCCACATATAGTATATTCGTATAAGGTGGTCAGTACCAAAATTAGTTATTGAAGAATCAGGCTGGCACGTTCATGATTTCATAAGTTGGTAAGATGGCCTCACTAACAATGTACGAGGGTAGTTCAAAACGTAAGGGAATTTTTCATTTAAAGAGAACGACTCATTATGTGACAAAATTGAAATATACACCTTTTAGAGCATTTGATACTCTATTTTTCCACATAATCTCCACAGTTATTTATGCATTTGTCCCATCACGTCACAAGTTTCTGCAAACCATCATTGAAAAATGTGGTCGGTTGCCCAGGAAGCCAGTGTCGCCCTTCTAGTTTCACTGCACTTGTTGCCATTCAATTTTTCACACCATTTCTACACTGATTTCCGTGAAAACAATGGTTACCACCCACGTGGAATAATTCTTTGTGAATTTCGAATGGCTTAACCTTTTTAACCATAAAAAAACGAACAACACTTCACACTTCTTCAATTGTGAATATTTGTTGTACAGACGTCGTTTGCAATCGAATGTATGGCACGTGAATACATTCTAAGAAAATCGTCTTCTACGTTCTACAAATGGAATTAGATGACAAACAAAATGTACATCTGAATTTTATGAAATTGTGCGTCGTTATTTTTTAAATAAATAAATCACCTTACTATTTGAACTGCCCTCGTACATAGCCTACATGTATGCATATAAGCTTTACATGTACCATTGTGCTGAGGTCAAACTAACAAAGTTTCGTGCACTACTGGCTCCACCTGGCGGCAGCGCACGTTTCATGACTGGCGGGCTTAGGACTCCTGGTAGGCTTAAAAGCACAATTTTATGGATTCAAGAAAAAACGTACAAAAAGGGGAAAAACATTAAATTGCTCGCACTGAATGAATGAGTGCCAACAAAATAGGGACATTAAATTGACTTATGGTACCATTGTGTTTCCCGCCATGAAGGACCCTTCTCCCCCAATTCAGTTATGAAAGGTCCGATGATTTTAAGCCCTACCCCTCACCCCACTCCCCCTTTTTCGCCAACTATTTAGTAGGCAGCGAACAAATGGCCTTTCTATTCCAGGCCGTAACGCCACAAAGGGTCCTATTTCTCCCTTGCTGCCCCGTCCATGGCTCTGGTCATCCTGGATGGTCAAAGCCTGCCTTTGTTGGGAGGGGGACACCCCCTTAACTCCACCATGACATGTTCATTACCGATGGACGCAGGCCCCATAAAAGAAGAAAGCCATACGAGAGGTCAGTCAAATGTTACAAATCGTTCGAACCGAGCTTTAGGTGTTGGTCAAATTGTCCGCAATGTCCAGCATTAATGCAAACCAATTACACATTTTACTCTCCCTCGCATCGCCCCTATTTCGAAACCGCAAACTTCCCTATTTTGGGAAATTCCCCTTTTTTCGAAACGCGTGGAGCAGAACAAAAAAATGGCATTTAGTGCCATTTAGGACACAGGGTGGACAATGGTGTAATTGCAATTTGGGATGTTCCCCGACTGACCTTTCTCGTAATTTCGGAACGCTGATCTGGCGTGAAACAAAACTGACCCCCCACGCGTGGTGTGGGGTGGTCAAGCACTCACGACGTGGACAATGACATCATGGGCCCACTAATGGGGTATGTTTTGGGGACCTCTTATTTCGACACTGAACCTCTGTTGGGGGCCGTCCACAACGAAATTAGGCCAGGGAAACTTGCTGAGATTTAGAGCCCATTTCATGTCCGACATAATGGACATTAGTAGGATGAGATACTGTATGTACATGTAAATAGATTTACTGGACATGTGTTTACGTGAAATTAAATTAGTTTCCTCCTAGCTGTCTACGTCTTTGTGTATGACGCAGTTGACACTGATATATGATGCCAAATCATTGAAGAATACATAGGACGAATGAAAGTTACATGTAAATGTGCAAAAACTTTTTCAGCATGACTCAAAACGTCCTTTTCTCAATTTTACCTCCTTGCACTGTATCGGTTTTGAAAAATTTGTAACTTTTTATTATAAAATAGGTATTTATTTTCATGAACATTTTTTGGGGAAATTTGCATGAGGTCGGGATGGTATTGAGGATCATATTTTGAAAAGGGGCCACAATTTTTAATTAAAACGAATAAATAGCCTAAAACTAGGCGGAATACATGTACATAAGAGTAGATCCTGTCTAAACTATTATCTTCGGGGCCGGTGATGAATATCAGAATATTAGTTTAGAGAGGCTATTACTTTGGATACTGTCGCCCTATAAATTTAAGACAATCGCCTAATAAGCCTATATGCATTTACAGGAAATCACTGATATTTTTCCTCAGAGTTTAATATCTTAGCGAATTTGCATTCCAGACTGTAGTATGTGGGAGAAATAAAACATAATGCAAAAATTACTGAATATCAGGTTAACATGGGTCCCGCGTGGGACAGGCACCTGGCATTAGTTTTTTTTAGTTTACAGAGGATATTACTTTAGACAGGTTCTGCTGTATTGGGATTTGTGGAAAGTTTTTAGCCAATTATCAGGCTGCAATCACAGCTAAACGTCAGTAAATTAATGCGGCGTAAACAACTCTTCACAGCAATTTCATTTCCCTATACTTTACGAAACTACGTGTATTTTCGCCGCTTCAGAATAATTATTATTACGTATGGAAATTAGATACATCCACTGATAATCATCCCTTTCAAAAACTGTCCAATTGTCATTCATCCAGTGTTCTGCTTTGTTGTGATGTTGTGAAATCATAATGATGCATTAGCAATGATTTCCATATCATGCCAGTTCTGATTGAAATTGAATTTGGCTCAGCATGTTGGCTGTTATCCACTCTTGTGTTCTATGCAAGTCGACCAGTCATGGGTATTGGAGAATCATATTTGATCCTTCCAGCATTCAAACCTGCATTTCCGTTTGAATACTACATGTTCAATATAACGCTCTTGAAAGCAAGACTATCTATAGAAGTGAACATAACAGGTCCTCCATTTTGCCTGTTGCCATGGAAAACGACACAAGAATGAGCGATGGATTTCCTTATTCATTGTCCATGAATCGTTGTTGTTCAATCGCTGACCAAAAAACCTTATACATGTTGCAGTTGCAGGTCGAGGTTGAACAAAACACCAGCCATTCTTTGCAAGACATGCAGGGGTTTTAAATTTCGTTTTTTTTCTCTGCCACTGATCAGCTTTGCAAAGTTGGGAAAATGAGGAATGCACCGAGGGTCCCTAAAATCTGTCACCTCATCATTCACAGCGCTTGTTAAAAGGCAGATGGTGCGATTAAGGCCTCTGACAAACTCAGTATACCATGTCCCATGAACTGAGCTCAGCATCTGATCCTGATTAATCAGTCCAAACTCACTACAATGTATTGAGCTTTTACAATGTACCCACTCGCATTATATACATGTAAACAACCATCAATTCTCTGCATTCCATGCCTGAGTTTGTAAGTCTTTGCCAACGTATTTTAATAACGATATACATGTATGTCACGGTTCATTACAGCTGACTCCCTATTTCTTTATGTCAAATAACATTATGTACATACACCCATTATATGTTGCTATAAAATGTTCTATTAGCAATTTTCGAACCCAACTAAGTACCTGTATATTATTGCTTTAAAACACTATTCACATTATCCTGAGATCTTTGTATACAGTATACATGCACATGTTCCGGTATACGTTAGTATAATTAATCATTTAGCAAATCACACACTGAATATACAAGCAATGGCAATCGTTTCTATGAAAAAATGCACAGCAATATTTTCTCTACAATTTGGGACTTAGCATACATGTACCTTGCTCCATCCTTTTCTGCAAGTAACCTTAAACGTGAAGTTCCCTTTCTGCCAGAAACGTTAAACGTGAATTTGATACATACAGTATACACCTGCAAGGTCGTTAGTGGCCGATCACACTATCCACAATGCACTACTTTCTAAAGTGCATGTACTGCATGAAAAGAATGGTGGGTAGCCATCATAGGCCATAATGAGGTAGCTTCAGGCCATGGTATACATGTACATGTTCTTGTACCTATTTTAAGGATACAAACAATGGCAGCGATTTTGTGTCCTTGTTTAAAAAAAGCATTGTAGATTTTACCTCTTTAAACATGAACCCTGCCCAGAGATGGCGCTGTTATTTTCCAAAAAAGACAACTGTTCAGATCTCAAAGAAAGAGTGGCATAAAGCCTTCACTTGTTGATACAAACTGCAGTACATTCGACTTGCAGACGAGACAACCAGGTTGTTGGAATCAGTAAGACACCAGTACCCATTTGCACAACCTTATAAATAATCAATAATTAGCATATCATTCAGTCTGGAATCATTTCGTAGATTGTTGTAATGGCAATTATGGCATGCACTTATTCCAAGGAGGATCATCATGCCTCCAAAAAGAAAAAGTACATTTTATGGCTCCCTGTTACTTAGTTCATCTTCGAAAAGTGATTTGTTTCTGGAGGCTCGCAGGTGTGAAGCGAATATTTAAATTGAAATGGTTTCAGTAAAAAGCAGTAGAAGGAAGGGTCAAGTGAGCGCACGTTTTATGACCCACCCTCCTATTAGTGAACCGTAGGCGTATTTCACTGGCGTTTTATGACAATTGTAAACCGAAAAACAGGTAGAAAATAAGTCATTTACACGAACCCGCTTCAAGTCCAGCAGCCATTTTACGATGGGGTTTTATGTGGATCAAGGCTAATAGAGGGGCAATTCATCCATGACGGATTCTTTAAAACAAATATCATGATCATGACCATCAGACGGGTTGTTTATTATACTGGAGGGAATGACTTAGCCATCGCATTCCTTCCTTTTCTTACTTGCTTGGATTGCACAAAAGATGCTCGAATTTCAGAACAAAACTACAGTAGTTCTAAAAGCTTAACTCCTTAAAAGTCAGGGCTAAAAGTAATGTATTGTTTCCATCAACTAATAGAATAGATCCTGTTGATGTGAAGTATAGTTATTCAAGCCTGCATATGCATTTGATCCATAACAAATGTTCTTCCCATGTGCAATGGCACAATGAGGGAAATGGCAGGTTAAGAGCATGCATACATGTATTGAATACATCAATTTCTGCTACATTTCTGGTAATGCAAGTTTTCTGGTGGGAACCACGAGGCTGCATGTCTAATAAACGGCAAAAAACGCCAATTTTCATTTGATGTTTCACGTTTTATACTCTGGAAATAATCAGAGGGGCATTGATTGAGTCATGGGCGTCCCATAAATTTCCCCGAACAGTAGTGCATAATACACGTGGGATGGGTGTGTTGCATCCCTGAATATATTTGGAAAACCCGAAATTTTCATCTCAGCAATTCATTTCCTAGCTCGTTAGCGTCCACTGTGAATATTGAATGACAAGCGAGGGGGCATTAGTTCCGACAATGACGTCATTTCCCTCGACTGGGCGATTCCAGATGGCGTGTCTGGCTTCAAATCCGAATTTGTGGGCCTGGATTAGATGCTGAGATGCACAATCTCAAAGAACTCATTTTGGTCAATGGGAAAAGTAACATTTGGTGACCTGGCCTCCACCTCTATTTCAATCTTACTTCCCTTCCCATCATGGCGTCATTATGAACATATATTTCAGGGTTCCCCTGGCGATGACATTTTCAACTTCCTCGACTTTACCAGGTTTTAAAACAAATTTCCCAGTCCACACTGGCCATTGAAAATTCAAAACTATAACATATCAATGTATGGAATGCTACAGTATATCTAATGTAAGCTTATTGCTCATTAAGCTATACCGGGTAAGGCAGATTAACTGGGGAGGGTATTCATTCCTTATTATCGAAATGTAAATGTAAGTTGATAACTGATTTATAGGTTATGGATCGTGGGCAATTCAATAGCCAAGTGACCATCGGCTGTAGAATTCATTTTAAAGGGCATTCCATTTCCAAATTCTAAACCATTGCTCAAACAACCCAAGTCACATTTTCAAAGTTTTAGAGCATACTTGAACTATACATGTACATATAGTTTAAATCACGTTTCATTATATTTGTTGGCATGGCGTCGTGTACAAATGCAGTGACCATTATAAATACAGTATACAATGAATTCTAAAGTGAAAGGTAAGTTCAGGTAACTTGACCATTGAACTGACCACGGTCCATGATCTATAAATCAGTCGTCAACTTCAATTTACAATTCGATAATAAGGAACGAATTCCCCAGGTATTCTGCCTCACCTGGTATATAAACAAGAGATAGAATAAGGTAACAGCAAATGTAGATTCGTATTAATTTCATTTACACAATTGCTTGCCATCTCTTGATTTTTGTGCTAATCCTTAACTAGTCATGCAAAAACTGCAATTGATTTCTTGAATTTCCCTGACTTTTTAAAAGTAAATCAATGTTCACTGACTTTTCCAGACAGTTTCAATTTCCCTTACTTTTCCAGGTCTGGGAACCCTGTATTGGCTGTTATGTCATAAAATGTGCACAAAAGAACCATAACAGAAGTCTTAAATATCAAGAATTAGAATAATCATTACGAGGACATTAGTGTAAGTGGGGACGAAACTATGATAAACGTTAGAAAAATGTTAAAAGCATTTTTCTCGACTTACAGTAAGTCAAATTCTCAAGTTCTATCTTCGCCAAGCACTGGCAAACGTCAACTTGCCATTTCCCATATTTCGCTATCGTCTTGACGCAAATCGCCCCATTTCTAGTCGCCATTATCCCCGTTATCCAAGGCAGCTAAACATGTGCCATGGGGATGTTTACCCACTTTTATCGCAATTTCTATATCCCCTCTCAATTTAATGCTAATACACACTTCACAGGCAGGCATATTATCTTAGGAATGGCGCCTGCTTGCGATACTTATCCGAAGATGGCTTGAATTTGGTGGAAAAATTGATTTCGGAAATGTGTGCTAGAGAGGGAATGTCGAAGGATGCATTATAATGGTTACCCATTATATTCGCCATAGTACTCCTGGGAAAAAACAACGATGACCAAGCTAACTGGTGTTTGTTGATATTGTTCATACTTATTTGCACGCGAACAACACTAAACATGCCTGTGAAAATGAGAGAAAATTTGTTTGAGGCCAGGGGCGGATCCTGGGGTTGATTCGACGCTATAATTTTGTTGAGCTCAAAAATTTCAGTTCATATCTTCCAAAAACAATTCTTTGTGAATCAAGATTTCTCGAAGAAATATTTTTAATAATATCAGGGAGGCAAACAAATTCCAAGTTTTTAAATTTAAGGCTTTTTAGGACTTATTTGGACAAACATTAAGGACTATTGTAGGACTTTTGAAGACATCAACATTTTTAGAATGCCGTATTTTAATCTTTATGTTGTTCGTAAATCAAAACAGTATGGTTTATGGATGCAGACCCTCATATTTATGTTACAAAACAAAATTAAAAGAACAAAAGTGGTGTCAAACTGAATTTGTACCAAGCTAAAGGCTGTCAGCATTTAACTTATAGTACAGGTAGTCTGACAACACAATGTACAGTGCGTTTGATACACACTCAATTTTGCAATAATTTGCAATACTGTGTTAGCATAAGGTTTCAAATAAACATTATCATATCCATGGTGACATGAAGTCGAGTTTACATATATTTGATCAACCACCACTTCCGGAAAACAGGACGTAGTTAGATGGTCAGAGAAATTGCTTTTTATTTGTATTGTGGAAAAATGCCCTAAGGGGCGCTATTCCGCTAAAAACTAATTCGAAAGCACTTCAAAGCCCGAAATTGCGATGACCTCAGGGGTCACCTGGACATTGGGCCGCAGCTCCAAAGCGTTGTCCAGCAGCTAATTATAACCGTGAATGGCCCCCAGGGAGGGTGTGAGAAACTGTTGACAGTGTCTATCTCCCTCATCAATCATTGGAAGATGTCAAAGGATGAGTTGACAACCCATCAGTTAACGATGACCATCATCTCGTCATTTTAATGAACTCTGCTTGGATTTCGTTCGTTTTAGGAAAGGGCCAGAAAACACGATAATGATTAATATTTGGACACTCGCGAGAAGCGCAATTAAGCACTTACTTGTGTCGTTACCATAGCTTAAATTTCATAAAGAAGCACGTGTTCAGAAAAATGCACCCTGCCCTTAAAAGTATGAAAATAGCCCTCATGGATATTCACAACCTGCATGAGATTCTGAGATTTCTCAGATATCCATGAAGAACAAACTTGACCAATGAAATGACCTGTTTGGTGTGACATTTTACAAGAGTATTAGGCAATGAGTTAGTTTGAACGTTTAAAACTTCTTTATTAAACTTGGCGTGTCATCTTTTCGAGTTCAACATTTTCGAAGCCATTTTTAACTGATTTTCCGCCGTTCTAAAGTGCTGAAATTTGGTACACAGCTTAATTTCGCTGTACATTTGATTGTATTAAAAGTTTATGGATGAATGCCGCTCACTTCACTTGTTTTAACAAGTTTAAAAGTAGACAACATGCATTCGATACCGCGGTCACAATTGCGTCACAATTTCGAAACGTACGTGCGTCTAGTATTTCGGACACGCGTGAAGGCTCCAAGAATGCATTTCGTTTTAACAACTGCTCCAATACGTTTTTTTAAACATCTTATTGCTAGTTTCCTTACCGTTTCACATCGTTTGGTGTAGTTGAACACATATACCATGTTTTATTGGACAATATTAAGACAATTTAGTGGCACATTTTGCCATTTCTCCCAGAAATACGTCGCCAGAAAGTGTTCTTCTTATGTTTCCGGTACATTTCTTAGGGTGGTTTTTCAGTGGGAGAATGGAACTGAATAGCGAAATTGCTTCCCAAGAAAACTCGTACCAGTTTTTAAATTTGGAGGTGAAGTCGAGCAACTTAATGTGGATACATGTACATGTATTGCTCAGTCCCGCCATGCACCGTAACTAAAACCGCCCAATCATAGTCCAGTGTGAGGACAACTTCAACTTCTTGATAGCGAGGTATTTTGCCAGGTCACGGGAAGAAATGCCATTCTACTGGGCAGCCACTTGGTCATGCTCGGCTAATATAATAGAAGTGTTGATAATTAAAATTAATACATTTCATCGATCGCATTGCTTTCCCACGTAATAATTATCGTATTGATCACGAACAATGCGTTCCATGGCGTGTTATTCAACCCGAACGAGAGAATCGGGATCAATAATAACTCGGCAGCTGCTATTTATGAGTTTTATCCCTTAATGGCTTTTTCATTAAATGGTTATTCGATATTGTTAGATGCGGAAAAAATTACGCAATGAAAACTACATTCAATTAGGATTTCTTTGAAAACTGCACGTTGAATAGTGAAAAGTCTCCCGTTACATCCCACTAAAAGGGGTCGAGGACCGCTTATAAAGCGTTCTGTACATTAAGTTGATTTCCCATTTTATATCCGACATTCTAATTGCTACATGTCGACATCCATGCTTCTTACCCTCATATATGCCGATTCTTGAACGTTAAACAAGCATGGTCATCTCCTATGGCGAGTCCACAATGAATTTAAATTCCTATTCATGAAATAGCTTTCTGGAAGTAATTTAGGTCACTTTATCACAAAAGATGGTTATACAACTACGTTTTACAGGGTGGCCCAAAGAAACGGGAAATTGTAAAGGGGTATAGTAATAAGATCTTTAAAACTTTGTAGACTTATTTTTAACTACCTCACATTGAAGAATGTTAAATGCCATTTATAAATTACCTTACAATTAGGTTGGGGGATCGAAAATTGATTTATATCTGGCATTCCAAAGATCTTCTTAAAAATCGACATTTCTCGATATTGCAATGGAGCAATGACCAACTTTCTTTATGATGAAAAATGTTATTTAGAAAATGGTGACTGCGATCAAGCACGCGCCGTTGTTCATCACCCACATATTGCTCAATTTTTATTAAATGACGTCAATGACGCAACTCAATGACGTCATCCAGTCAATAGCCCTGGCAACACAGCAAATGAAGTTTACCATATTCGCCTGCAAGTTATCAAATAATATGTAGCGTGTAAGGTAAAATGGTATTTAATATCCTTCAATATAGTATAATTAAAAATAATGGTACAAAAGTTCTAAGTTTTTATTTTATCCTTTTAAAATTTCCCGTTTCTTTGGACCCTGTATTTTGGTTGATTTATTATTGATTTGTGCGACACATTTGGGATTGATTGATATTACCACACCATTTGCATGTACATGTGCGTGCAAAATTGCAAAATGCAAATAGTGTGATATCATCCCCACAACATGTACGTTGCACAGTTACAGTGTGAGGAATATTTGAAGCATTGTAGGCATGAGATTAAGACATTCGAGAAATATTCGTTACAATTTTTCAGAAGACTTCAAAATATCACCTCAAAGGGCGTGTAATCGAAAATGCAATTTTCCGCATTTATACCTGAAAAAATTCCTTTTGTAAGGGCTGTCCATGGTAAGATTGAGTGCTGAGGGGATGAAAAGTAAATTACGAGACGCCCCACATTTTGGTGGTACAAAAACGCGTGAGACAAATGAGGTCACGCGATATTTGGACCACTGGTCAGTGGTCAGCCCGGGCAGCCATCTTTGGTCCAAGACTCCAAGGGCAGAAGAGCAGCTGAGAATAATGGACTAAATTGAAGTGGGGGACGTCCAATAGGGTGGGCCTGGGTCGAATTTTGCCAATTCGACCACAGGCTAATCCTAATCCCTCCGTTACTTCCTCCCTAATCCCCCAAGTGTGTTTCGAAAACGTTGCAAACTGGTTGCCAACTTTCGCGCACCTCTGTGTAAAAAGCCAGTAACAAACAAGTGTGAGGACGACAAAATCTTTTAATCCTTTCGAGGGGGTAGGGAATTCACCTTTGGTGCAGCTCTGGCTACCCCCTGACCAAAATAAAAGCTCGTTGCCTAAATAGAGACACACTCGAGACTGGGCCTCGCCTGCCAACACATACGCATCCCATGCAGGTGACAACTTTATTTGGTGCAACCCAGCTAAGGTCATCTAGGAGGCCGGGCCCCACCCCCCACCGAGTGCACTTCTGCCACTATATATCAATTGTCCAGCGGGGCCATTATACACAAACCCAGTGTGGGACGAAACGGTTTTTGTGTGTTGTTCGACGAAATTTCGAGTATTATTCATGGTAAATTGCTCATAGGGAGGATGACGGGGACGAAAAAGTGTGAAGAATTCAAATATTGCAACAACGAATGAAATACAGCAGAGGCATTGGAAATAAAAAACACGAGCTTGACCCAACAGGCCTGTGTGGAAATGTGGAGTCAGCTCTTAGTCTTGAGGCACCCCCTGATGGGGTAAATGACAACAAACCGGTCATACAAAATTCTGCATTTTTTGTTAAATCGACAATTACAAGTTGTCCTAAAGTCAATGTAAATACATTTTATTTACATTTGACTGTATTTTCTTGCACTGCCGTGCACTACAAGTATTTTCCAAATATTTTTTTTTTTGACAAGCAACCACGAATCAATTAGAAGGAGAAAAAAAATATTTTTAAAATACAGTAAAACTTGCATTAAACGACGAATACTGTTTAAAGTAATATCCTTTTTAAACTAATAAAGCTCCATAACTTTTGCATCGGTTTTTATTGGTCCTACAACTTTTGTAAACTAATCCTACAGTTTGTAATGCAGAAAATTCGACAGAATATCAACCGATATTTGCATACTAGCAACATCTGGCGCCCTAGACGATTGTCTAATTTTCCTGGGCGCCAAATTAATGGAGTCGCCATGTTTATGACCAATAAAAGCAGTTGCCAAGTGGTCCACCTGTCCTCTAATCTGTTCAAACTTATAACCTCTCTAAACTAATAATCAGCACCGGTCCCAAGGATATTAGTTTAGACAGGTTGAACCGTATTCGTGCTGGAAACATCTGTACAGTATTTAGGTGCAAAGCTGAAACCTCCATGGACCTTCCTGTATCTTGTTCATGTTGTTGTTTTATGTTTCAAGACACGTACATGTATACGTGTTTAACACAACACGCAATTAACTCTCGGAGCGTAGGCGTATCAGTTCAACAATCGTGCATTTTAAACAAGTCAATTGTCCTTATGGTAATGTGTCTATGATGATATCCGTTGTACAGCTGCTACGGCATTTTAGAAACTTGCTGTTATACGTTTAGCACAGTATTCGGAAAAAGTCTCAACATATCCAGTGCAGCTTTTGTAATGTACATTATCAATAAAGAAACATTCAAATCCAATTACATGTACATGTACATGAACTTCTATGACACTCACCTAAAGTAATTTTCGTCTGATACTACGTTTACTTAGTCACCCTGTACTCCAAGACACTGGTCGTTGGTATGCCCAACAGAGGGAGTTTCGTTATGTCTCGTCAACTCCTGCAGGAATTTTTTCACCAAAAGAATGCCGGGCCTGTGCAACAATCCCACTTGACTAGATCCGTCCCTTTTTTTAATAATAGACATTTTTACGAAATATTTATACCGCAGCTCGACTTGTTTATCCTCCCCAATTTCGAGTGGAATATTAAACGGCTCTCGAAGAATTAATAATAATAAAAGTGAGCCCAGGCTAGCCCCAAAGAGGGTCTTACGGCGAGAATCGAACATTAAGAACCGGTTAAAGGGGTCAAAGGGTGCAACTCTGAGACGAGGCGAAAGTAGGCCTGCCCAACATCTGTCCAAATTTGAATAACATCATGCAAAAGTCACTCCAGGCAAAAAAAACATGATATCGAATTAAGAGTAGTTGAAATGAAGCGAAATGCGATATCTGACGACCCAAAATAATAAGGGACGGGGTCACGACCCTGAGCATGTCGTCTTCTGCAACATTCGAATGATGCCAGTAATGTATCAATTTCCGGCACTAATTCAGACATAAACTTTGTGCCGCAGACAACTACTAGTATATATGACTGGAATTAATAACTGCTAATGAGTACTTAATTAGTGTTGACGAGTACTGTGAAACCTTCAAACTGGGTTATCATAGTACGCGTCAACACTAACGTTGCACTAAGCTTGTCTTATTAATTTTGAGGATCACCAAGCATGAAGCGTTTTCTGACAAAACTGATGAATAAATTAATTAAAAATCCTTTTCTCCACACAAAGTTGCAAATTTCATATCATTGAAACGTAACTGCATAAATACAGTGTAAATTAATAACGGTTGGTAATTTGGTCAAATGCTTAAAAGTCAGTGATGTTGTAAAAAATTTAGAAATTCCCTCCAAATATACATATATGCTTACCATTACGGAACAATCTGGAACCACCAAAACATTTCCCCTGTTTCAATGGAAGTACAAAACGTCAAATACTGTACATGTACATTACATGCAACTGCTGTAAATCAAACTTTTTCCAAGTGTTTTTCCAAAAAACTGATTCGAATTTGTTGCCTTAGTGCGGACAACGTTTATAGGGTGTCACTACGTTTACAAGCAGACTTTTAAGTACTTTAATCTAAGTCGTATACATCAACGTGTTTCAACAACCCTGACTTGATTTACAGCAGACTTGAATTAAGAATTTACATGGGTGATTGTTTTATTCAAGACACTCGCTTAATGCAAATAGCAAATACCATATAAACACCTTAAGCAGGATTAACTTGAGATGAATACGTTTCCTGCGTTTGTGGTAAATATAAAACCAGATGCAGCCAAGCTTCCTATTCACGTATAGCCTCACTCCTATCAGCACAATGTTGTTGGGAAATACACATATGTACAGTAGGCTCTACCTGGTTTTAGCAAACCCAAGTAATGTGGAATACACGCCCAACTTGCATATCCACGACGCTTGACTTTGGTGTAAGGTAACTTTTATTTAAGTTAACATAAAGTGTGCATGTAAATGCTGCTATAGTTGCAATTAATGTACATCAAGTAGTTTGGTTTTTAGGGTCCAGAGTGTCGGAAAATAACGGCATTATAAGTGTTGGCAATTTAATAAGTTCATGAGCATCGTTTACTTAATAAACACAGCTTTGCATGCGCAAGTAAACAAACGCCATCTTAATTTGCAGAAGTTGGCTAATCAGGAAGTAATTTTGTTGAATTCATGTCCATCATGAAAAAAATTACCGAAAAAATGGCCGTTTGGTCGTCGCCAGCTATCACGAACTAGGACATTCGATATGGCATTACTAAAGCATAAATGTTTAATCTGACGTGTTTATGGTCATTTCCGCTGATCGACAACAAAAGTGGCTTTTAATGAACATGTGTCTAAATCCTTAAAACTCGTTAATTAAAACGATCGCGTCAATTACGGATGTTTAGGAAACAAGATTTCAATCGGGTTTAACGTTCGGCCCATATTCATAAAAGCACTAAAAAGCCAGCGAAGACTGCCTTTAAATTAATCGTAGAAAAATGATCTTTTCATTTGGTGTTTTTTTTGTTTTTATTTGGCATCACAGATTCGGTTGCCGAGACGTCTCTTCCATGGTTATCTGGAGAACTTTGCTCGTTTGGTATTCGGTTTCCATCAGCGAAAACCACCACACAGTATATGATTTATTATTAATGGCCTTGTGTAATGTAGTCTGGTTGTAATAGCAGCCATATTCTAGGACAAACATTTTTGTATCGTTTACAGACACGCTCTTCAGTGACAGGGCTGAAGCATCCTAACCACTTTTTATGAAAACACGCCCTGCACACATTTTCCTTATTAATAACAGTCTAACCATTTTATGATCAGAAAATAGTTGGAGCGTTAAGCAAGCTTGGAAAGTTATGCAAATGTACAACATTACTGCATATTTAATACTGTAGATATTTTCGGTCAGCCTGGACGCATATTTCGCATGTGATAAATTAGGGTCTTATGAAAACCCCTATTTAATTTGAAACTATTCCTTCCGAGTTCGTTGAATGCGTTTTGTTATTTTTCACGAAAGTTGGCAAGCTACATGTACATGTAACATTTTCGCAGGTTTCCCAGTCAGTTACAAATCCCCTGACCTTCCCAGCATTAGCAAAGCATCATGCTTTTTCAGGTTTTCTTAATTTGGTGATGAGAATACATGTATTAGTAGCTGTGGCTTCAACCCAATCACATTTCTTTGTTTGGCCAATACTTCACCAATTTTGACTCTCGAAATGACTTGCCCACAGACCTCCCTGAGTAGAGTGCAGTTAAAAGCTTCCTCCAAAGAATGATTATTTATTTAAAGGGAAAAACATGTGCTCATATTTTGGGGCCCACCAAGCAGGAGCACCGCCAATAGCATCCCATACACCAGGAGCATCGGCATGTGTGTGCATACCAAAGTTCGCATATGTTACTGTGTTTACATTATTGGAAGAACTGAGTGACTTTAAAACGCATTTATACCATTACCACACGTGCATTCCATAACCGAATCCTCATAGAAACGCCATTTTGACATTGAGGGTGGCAGAAACAACTTTACATTGTACATCGAGCGAAAGTGTTAATTGATGGAAAATAAAATGATGCTAAGAAATCAGGCATTGACTGATATATTGTATTTGCATAAAAATAGTCATGTATTGGTTCAATCTAGACTTTCTCTAAATAAAACAAATGCTGCATACAGGGTGTTTCAGAAGTTATGGTCACAAATGAAATTGGTAGAAGTAGTCATGAAAACAAACATAAATGTCCCTTATAACATAGGTCTGAAACAGCCAGTTTCCGAGATACAGTTTGATAATCTATAAACAGCTTTGATTGGATGTAGACCTACTTTATTCCCATGCATCTACATTACTCTTCGAAACGTGGATCCCACTTTTAGAGTCAATTAACTAAGTGCAGATTACTCAGTATCCTGTTATAGTTCTCAAATCCTCCAGAGTCACTGCCTTCAACTAGGGATCAGAAGCTCTATCAAAAGAAAGATGGTGATTGCTAAAGCCTCATATCTTAATCTTTAATTTCATTTTCTACTGGTCTTATCCCTGCAGCCCTGCAGCCCAACAGCCATTTTGAATTTCCGATCCTTATCGAATCCACGATAAAATCGATATGTTTAGCTAATTCCAAATTTTGCATCGAAGACCTTTGTAAAAAGCACACAGGTGGACTGGTCCCTAGACCTTTCTGAATGGATTACTTATGCTGATTTGAATTTTGTGCAAAGCCCCAATTTCAACCCCTCCACCTTCCTTCACTTTGGTCCCCATCCAAGGTGTGTGCAGAAGCTCGACTTATTCTTCTTTGGATCCTTTCACGATTCCCAATATTCCCCTTCCATCTTTTTTGTCCTGACGAATTTCTTTCACATCCCCATCTTTCGCTGATCACTTCGTCCGCTAGAGTGCGTCTCAAAGGTAATCCAAATTAGCCCATAGTTGATTGCCTTCCAATAGACCAATATGTCCCAAAAGCGAGTCCCTTCCACGTGGGCCAGGTGAACTATTCAATGGAATCCATTCGCTGCCACCTCTGACCTTACGCTACCCACCAGTCTTGTCCTAAGACATTTGTGTAGGGGCCACTTCCGGGTCGTTGAATCTTGCCATTCCGCTTCAATAGCTGCTCCAGCATGGAACACGATGGTGTCCTTAATTTACTTTTCTCATTTTTCCCCCAACATGACGCGTGGGGTTTGGACACACAATGTTATGTTCATATACATGTATATGTACCTAGATGGTTGCTAAATTTGTTTCTCCTAGGATCATAGATACCTGAACAATATCAATAGCTGAGAACACTTTGATGTGAATTTACAATTACATGTATTGTACTTGATAAATTTCTGGCAAAAGCATTTAAGTCAAGAAAACTGATATTGCACTGCCACGGAGTGAAAGTCACCACCAAATGCAATGGAACCTGACACCTATGACATGCATTTGACTGACTGTTGCCAATGGGAAGGTACAGATATTTGACATTCGGTCACATTCCCAAAACAAAAGTAAACATGAAAGTAAATGCACAATGTACGTGTATTGATGGCTGTGATTTCAAATTTAAAGTTTTCAATTTTACTTTACATTTTTCTAAATGTATTGCTGGCCATGCTTTATAAGTTGTGTGGATGACCTTGATTTCAAATTTAAGATTCCCTTATAAATCACAATTCGTAAGGTTTTCTCCCAAACCTTTAATTATTCAAAAACTCATTACTCAACGACCAATGCAACTTTCTAAATCTGAAATTGGCAAGGAAGTCATTTTTCGATCCGATTTTTGATCGAAAGGCATTTTTGTATCAAAGACCAGCGATCTTTGTAAAACTTAAGAACATCGCAATTCGCAATGTTTTCTTCCAAAACCTCAATTACATGTACTTAAAAATTCATTGCTCGACAAGAAATGCAACATCTGCTTGGACATCCATCCACCATTTTAGACTTGACCATTTCTCGTCCCAACCGCACAAGAGAAGGGCTGCACGACCAACTTCCAAGGAGGGAAAATGACATTGGGACGTACTTCCGCTCGGATGGACCCATGGCTGTGCAAAGGAGCGTCTACAGGGGTGCCCCGAGTGAGACCATTCATTTTGTAAAGAAAAGGCCAAGCGGTTCTTTGTCTCGTTGTGAGCCTGCATCTTGGTCGTTTGACAAGTGCTTTTGTCCTTCCATGAGAAAAGAAGGAGACGTAAAGCAAGGGTCCAAACAGTGATTTAAGACACCTTCCTAAATCGCAGAGGTGTTAGTGGAACTTATTAAGTGCAGGATGCCAATGCTGAAGGGAAAATCCATGAAATCCGCCCACTTTTAAGGAATTGTTAGTGAAAATGGCGTGAAAGTGCCTAACACAAGTAGCTCTTGGCCACGCTTATTGACGTTCCAGAAGGCAGTACATGAAGCAACCAATGGCCAAGACTTGAGCCCCGCCTTACTCTTCTGGACAATAAGCATCATTAGACTCATTCAAAATACATGTATATGCCTCTTGGTAAAAGCATACAGTAATGTGGCTGACATCAAGCCGGTTAACTACTTGTACTTTGTTCTTAGAAAGGATACAGGGTTCCCCAGAGAACGCATTTTCAACTTCCCTGACTTTTCTCTGACTTGTCTAGGTTTTAACACAAATTTCCCTTAAGACCTTGGCCATTGAAAATGCAAAAATATGACATGCTAATGTAAGGAATGCTATATTTACTGCTAATTATACATGTATATAAAAAGGAGATAGAACACAAATTTCCACAAGGAAACAGCAAATTTAAGATTAGTTTTACTAATTTCTTTTACAGAATTGCTTGTCATCTCTAGATTTATTTGTTGAATTTCCCTGACTTTTTAATAGTAAATCAATTTTCCCGACTTTCCTGGCCGTTTGAAGTTCCCTGACTTTTCCAGGTCTAGGGGACCCCTGGGATATTGCTTTAGATAACATTTGTTTAGGCAGGTTCTGCTGTTCTATTTAAAGAAAACAAAGACTAACTCAACGTGGGGTTTCCCTTCAGTCAACCAAGAATCCAGACTGTCAGCAGACTGTTAGCTGCTGTGCTTAGACATACTGTACACTTCACGTTATCCAATACCTTTGAACTGTCACTACGTAGTGAGCAGAAATGAGCAGTAACCATACCCAGCATGGTGCTCAAAATACAGGTACAGGTATGCCAGAGCATGGTGGGGTTGGTTGGTTGCCACCATTCCATTACTCTCATGTAGGTCCTCCATTTTAATGACCCACAAGCAGGATTGCATGGCACAGATCCATTCACTTTCACCATCAGAATACCGACAGGCCTGGCAGGAAAGTGCTGCTAACAGTCCAACTGTCAATTTCAAGAGGGTTTAAAAAGAAACAATGTTTCCCAGACCCTGCGAGTTTGGATATAGGATTTGATTAGTCATGGCGCTAACTTATTTCCTCTCATAATCACGTAATGCATTTTTCATTCTCGATTCTCTCTTGATTGACGTCGATTACGGTTTTGAAGCAACTTTTCTCCACAACAGTGACGATGGCTCCTAGCGCCGCAATGGCTTTTGCATAAGAAATCTCGCTTCAGTCGTCCATTAGCGAGAACTCGGCCCTGCCAATCATGTTGGCGCATGACACTTTATAAACAGGAGGGCAAAATACTCAAAATTTGGTGAAATCGAGAAGAAAACGTTGACAGGCTGCCCCTTTTTGGCGTTCATAATGGGATAAGTGCTTCTCTAATGCGCCTCATTAATATGCATGAGCCCTCGAAAAAAAAGCAAAGTTTTGGCCAGATTCAGCGCTGAAGCTTCTCTCGAAGATTTCAGCAACTTTAAGCCAAAATGTTGAACAACACCAGCGAAATATCGCTACAGTGCATTCGAGCTGTTCTTAAAATGTAATGCATTGTTGACCACCATGCACGATTTACAATCTACAGTAGAACCACTGTAAGTTGACCACCCAAGGTACTGTCGCAAACTGGTCAACATATGGAGTGAGGCTTGTACTGACACAGGATTTTAATTCCATGTACTTATCCATGTATGTACAGTAATCATTCATGATTCATGAATAATCTCATGTGCTGCAAATTCATCCAGCAATTGCACGTACTGTACAGTAGGGGTACTGAAGGGGTTCAAAATGAACTTGTACCGCTATAGAGACAGTTACTGTACAGGGGTGCACAGTATAAGTTCTGCAAGCAGTCATATAGTCCAAGCGGGCCAAACAGTCCATACAGAGGTGCAGGTGGTCGACATGTAGAGGTCACCTTCCACTCCGTTCGGTCAGTTAAAATGTGGTCAAGTTTGGAGGTTCTACTATATTTTTTAAAAGTTTAAAGTTGTTAATTTCTCAGGTGAACAGAAGATGTGAATCAAATTCCAGCCCTTTCGTAAAGGTCATAAGCAGACAGAGATGAAGCACGTTAAGTTAATATAGAGGTTGTAAAAAATTGGATTTTTCTGAAAATACAATTTCAACTTTTTGTTTTTTAACTGCCAATATTCTGCAATTGTACATGTGCATATACATGTAAGTACCTGCTGCGGGCTGCTGTGAAGTGGGCGAGTTATGGCATTGATACGCCATATTGGAATAAACGCAGCAGTACAAAACGACATTCCTATATCAAAGCTCACGTTACACGAATCAAAACTGGACCTACAAGTATACGTACTTGTACCCACAATTCCATTCGCGACAAGACAGCAGCAGCGCAAAATGGCCGTCCGTCCATTTGAAAACATAGCCCAATTTCGTCACACCCTGTACAAGGCCCTTTCCAGCAGACATTAGCTTTTTTTTCTGGATGCTGCATGCTACAATCAGCGAAAGAAAGGCATCTTTGCAGAAAATCCGATACGTCCAGTGTCCTGTGGGGTTCGCCTCGCCTTTAGGCTAACCTGATACCATTTTGAAATATGTTGCAAAGATCTGGATATAAAATATCCGGCCACGATCTTCTTCAATTGACCCCATCCTTCACGTTGGCTGCCTCAACATGGATTTCTACTTAACGTTTTCGGTTTGATTTTCTGTACGACATTCGAAAACTGTTTATCTGCTTTCTGCTAGCCGGCACAGAGCCTGAGCCTCATTGTTGCTGAATATTTGAAGAGATCAGAAAACTCAATATTTGGAGGTGGAAGGGGTGGGAGGTCAACTCGGGACCAATCCAACGATCGATAGACGAACGTCCATGTATATCATGATTAATTTTCGCAGATAATGCGCAATTCTCACGAGAAAAACATCCACATCTGAATGGCCAACGAGTATTGGAACATCGCACCTGGCGACTACTAAGTGCACGCATTACCGTTAGGTCACCCAAGAGAAATACACGGCCTAATTGTGTGACGCAAAAGCCATTGGACTAGGGGGCTGCTTGCACTTCAAAAAGCATTGATTTCATCGTTGGGTAATGGGAACCATTGGAAATTGTACGATGTAGCTCTTGTGGTGACTTCATTGTTTAACAGCATCATGAGCTGATGTACATGTACAAGTAGCTGGAATACAAATCGGGTCGATTGATTTGCGAACCATGCACCCCGAAACGAAAGTCAAATTTCCACCAATTCTGGAAAGCCCCAAAGGGCACAAGCTTAGTTTTTAGTGAAAAAACAAAACTGATGCTAAAATCAGTCTGATTTGGCTAATTTCACTCGTATTTGGGTGTGTTTTCTTGATCAGGACTAAAAAAGAATTGAAATGATGGACAAATTTACACCAATTCAGAAAACAAAGGTATATACAGTATACTGTATACTTGATTTTTTTGTGGAAAAACAAAAGTGTAGCTAACATCGTTCGGTTTATAGCTAATTGCACTCGTAATTGCACAGCAAAGGCTCTACAGCCTTGCATTTATATGAATATCAAAAATGGTGCTAAAATCATTCGGATCTGGCTTATTGCACACGTATTTGGGTGCATTCCAATGTTTCTGGAATTGAATCCCATGATTTTAGAGTCATTTGCAAAAAAAAAGGTTTTCAAGTATTTTGCAAAAAAAATGTCATTCAAGTAATTTAGAAAAAAAAAGCCATTCAAGTAATTTGCAAAAAAAAGTCATTTGCATCATTCATTTTTGTATACATTTATAGGAAGTCACTTTGATATTTTTACATCAGCGTTTGATATTTTACAAGCTGTCGTATTAGTTTGCAAAAGTTGTGGGACCAATAAAAAGCAATGCAAAAATTATGGACAATCGGGACCGTTAGGGACAATCGGGTCCCACGTCGGGACCGGCACCTGACATTAGTTTAGAGAAGATATACTATTGAGGATGTAATTTTTTCCTCAATTGGCTAGGGATTCTTGTGTAATCACCAAAACAGGCGACAGTTTTTGCGAATCTGGATGACAACTAACCTCGATGAAATCAAACGCAATAACCATTCAAAATTCAAATCAAAATATTTGTACAGACAGCGAGGACGGTTATGGGATGTGCACGTTCAAATATAATTTGTAATCTAACTTGATTCAAAGCTGTTGTGATAAAATGGGCGCTTGTTCAAGTTTACCATTTTTGAGGGGAAAAAACAAAAACTGCATAGTAAGATTAAGAAGCATAATTGGCATTCCCTGTAACATAACTCAGAAAGGGACCCCTCAGCCATAAGGCAGCAAAAATGAAAAATGGACAAGAACAGAGGGTCTGCAATGTGACAGGACAAGCGTATAGCCCAGAGAAGGACGATATTTCTTGCGTGTTTGCTCGCCAGCTAATTACTGCCAAAATTCTTGCTGCGCCCGGGGCGACTGCAGCGCCACCCCACCTGACCATGTCCTACCGAAAACGGCAACGACCAC
The DNA here is from genome assembly GCA_034687865.1 of Kryphioiulus occultus. Lineage (NCBI taxonomy): Eukaryota > Metazoa > Arthropoda > Diplopoda > Julida > Julidae > Kryphioiulus > Kryphioiulus occultus. The sequence goes on from JAQGAF010000285.1 coordinate 53,884, forward strand.
GTTTTCCATTAAAATGGTTCTTGGAAAGGCTAATTGCGTCATTAACAAAGGTGTTTGCATAAGATTTGACATTTTCACGCGAACTGTCTGGGATTCACGCCAAAAATGCTTGGCTGAAATTAATGATGGCTCAATGCGTGTACGCTGAGCATCAGAAGTTCGGATTTCTGACCACGTTCACGTTCACGTTCACGTATTAATACGTTGGAATTTATGAAACGTTGTAGCTCGTAAAAAACTCAGGCTTTGCTGCCCCTTCAAAACTGCGAAATCTCACTTCATCATCCCTAGGCGAGACATGTTATCCGCGCCATCTGGCACCACTGCTTCCACTGGATTTATGCAGCGAAATGAATTTAAATGAACTTTGCTGAAATATCATCTTGATCCCACGCCTACAATTTCCCGTTAAGGCCGAACCCTGCTGTTAGCTCAGTGTGAAAAGGCAGAACATTTTTGTTTCACCACAATTTTTTTCCGCCATTATCTTATCTGAACATGTGTTCCAGCTCTCATCTTCGCCCATCATATCCTAGCCGGTTTCAAAAAGTAAACAAAAAATGGAAAACTGCTTTTACACGGTGTAGGCACCTGGTGGAGCAACTAAAAAAGCGGCTATTGTGTGTGGTCTTCCCCTTGAAACGGTATATTTGTCAGAGATCTGGCAGATACATGTATGGTCATCCCTGATATGTCCAGCCCATCAATTCAATTATTGAGGGTGGCCCAAAAGTTTCTCTGGACATCCATTCTGGGGCTTCGGCGATTCTTGGAAACCAATGATCCCTCGATTATAACGTTAAAACGCACTTAGACTCATTCATCAATGTTCTCTCTAAGAAATGAGCATTTTGTGTAGGCGCGTTATAAATTGTTGCCTTTTAACTGTAACGAGCACCTCGCAGTAAAACGACCCCCCGCTGAGCAAAAAATGTTCAGTCTCCAGGCTGCTTACGTGCAGAAAGCTTGAAATTAAAGCAGGTGAGCGACTGGGTTGTGCTCTATGTTCAATTTTTACGCTTTCAGGGCACCAAGCCTCCATTTTTTATTGTCTTACAACCTTTCTATCAACTTGGCGTTTTCTTTAAGAATTCTCTTAACCTGGAAAACTCAGGGAAAATGGATTTACTTTGAAAGAGTCAGGGAAATTCAACAAGTTAATAACACCTGTTACATTGCTAGTTATTGGTTAACACAAGGGATGACAAGCAGTTGTTCCATGGGAATTGTAATGAAGTTGTCAATTTCATAGAAATACTTCCTTAGATCTTGCCTTTGCATTTTCAGTGATCAGGAAAATGTAATGTATTAGAAAACCTGGAAAAGTCCTGGAAAAGTCCGGAAAAAGTCGGGGTAGTTGAAAGTTCAAAGCGTCATCTCTTGGGGAACCCTGATATCTCTATCTGTAACGGACCTTTACGAAGTCATCTTGGTTGACATCACAAACATACAGGGGTGTCTACCCTGTGGAAACGTCATGAAATGAAATTCAGGTCATGGAAATCATCGAAAGTCCTGAAATTGACTTCAGGTCATGGAAATCATGGAAAGTCCTGAAATTGACTTCAGGGTCAAGGAAAAGTCATCAAATTGGCATCAGGTTCATGGAATTTTTGCCTTTGATTGATTCATAAAATAAAAATGTGGGTTAAAATTTATCATTTGTTATCCAGTTTTCCAAAAAAAAAAAAAAATTCGCTACGGCATTTTTTGGCCAATAATCATGCCATCACTTTGGCAGAAAATCTGAAAATCGCTATTTACTGATGACAAAAAACTGGAATTCATGGAAAAGTCATGAAATGAAATTTCAGGTCATGTAAAAGTCATGAAATTCACATCAGGGTCATGGAAATGTCATGAAATTTGTATCATGTCCATTGAATTTTTCCTTTGATTGATTTGTTAACCAGGTTTTTTTTGTTTTTTTGCCAACAATCATGTCACCACTTTGGTAGAGAATGTTTCTGAAAATCGCTATTTACTATTGACAAAGTACTTGAATGGCCCCATATTTCAATAGGCATGGACATTTTTTTTGAAGTCACAAAAAAAGTCATTGAAAAGTCTTGTAATCTGCAATACCAAACCCGGTAGACACCTGACACAGGTGTTTGTATACTTTCCAAACGGAAAGAAATGCTAATCTGAGTTAGAGGTTAGTGTGATAGTGTGTAGACCAGCACAGTTGACGTGAATGACGTCAGAGCTTACAAATTAGGCATGGTTTCTTTGCACTTTGCAGCGATGAGTCCTTGGTGAATTTGAGGGTTTTCTCCCCGCGTTTAATTGCACCCAGACCCGCACTCACACGCGAGGTCAATGCGTTTCCTTGCACTCTCGAAGAAACCCCCCCTGGCCCCCTTCCCCCGATTTAATTAAGCTGGTTAATTAAGTCGGTCGTCCGTAATGAACGCATCTCATTAACGATCTTTCTCAGATTGGAATGTGATAAATGCGCGAGGCCGTCATTAAAACGAGACCAGAGTGGCAAAATAAAACATTTTCACAAATAAACGCTATCACTTTACCACTCGTTTCCCAACGTGCTACACTTTTGTTTATACGATGCGCCAAATTCTCACGTTGTCAAATTGGCCCCCAGTGCACTAATTACAGCTGGAACTCAGATGACAGCCGCCATCTTGAGCCCACTTCCACTTACTGTAGGAAGAAAACGACGAACGTGATGGGGGAGAGCGTAATTGCGCCATTTTCGTTTCAACTCTTAATTGCGAGGCCTAAATAATTAATACGGAGACAGTGAAGATGGTCAACAGTGGCCGAGCAGAAAAAAAAACTCCCACCTGAATGATGGCGCAACGGCCATCTTGGTCATCACCAACCAGTTAACTGGAGAGCGACATCAATCATGACGAGTGGAACAGTGGAAACTGGAATGACCTAAAAGCAGTCATTTTAGAAGTGCACATGTCGAGATGGTGGTGCACTGACTGCAAGCGCCAAGTACATGTAGTTAGTTACCCTTCAGTGACTGCATTGGGACATGAGTGACTTGAATGATACTTCAAGAACTTCCTGACTTCAGATGAGGGACATTGAGGAAGTTCCAGTGTTCCACTGGAACTTTCGTGGAAAATCTACGATGTCAGGAAGTCCTTCAAGTCTCAATGAAGTCCTTCAAGTGCCACTGAAGTCCTTCAAGTGCCACTGAAGTTTTGGAAGTCTCCACGAAGTAGCATTGCAGTCATGGAGGTCTTTGAAGTCAGACTGAAGTCCCTCGAAGTCATATTGAACAATCCATTATATATAGTCATTGAAGTCAGGCAAAATTCTTGAAGTTCACAGTCCCAGTCCGTGAATGAGGCTGGACTCGCACTTTACCCCAGACTTCATTGACTCCAGTGACTTCATGCAGACTTAATTGACTTCAGTCAGTTCAGTGGGTAGTTCCACGCCTTTAATAGGACTTTAACGTCTCCAATCTCCAGTGGGACTTCAACGATTCCAGTGACAGTGGGACTTCAATGACTCCAGTGGCAGTGGGACTTTAACGACTCCAGTGGCAGTGGGACTTTAACGACTCCAGTGGCAGTGGGACTTCAACGACTCCAATGGGACTTTCACGCCTTCGGTGTCGGTGGGGCTTAGTTGCCTTGACTGACTTCCGTGGGACTTCAACAAACATGTACATCTGGCTTCACCTCGTCTCCTGCCTTGTGCATGAAATTTCAATCAAAAAATTTCCAGTAAATCACGGTCAGAATAGACCATGGGCTGCACCGTTTGTAGTTTAGCTTCTATTCCTGTTTACGAATAGCTGCTGGTGATGGGAATCGTTCCCACAGGCCTCACCGGAAACGGCTGCCATATAACCCAATGGGCAATATAACTGGACTGCTCCATGTACAAAAGCGAAGAAAACTTAATTCAATGTTTAGTCGCATGTTGCAAACAAATTGTTTTATAATACCATAAATGCCGCTGCCCACCCCGTGCCAATGTAAGAAATAAACTGCTTCCGGTCCAACTTGCGTGCGACCTAGATTTGCACGTTGGTACACCAGAAATCAACAAAAACCGCAACACTGAGCAGTGACCATCGCAACAAAGATGGTGGATCGAACCAAACTTCAGCAATGGACGACCCCACCCCCCCAAACATCTTCATCAGTTTCAGGTTTGGCAACGCATGACAGACCTCCGTGAAGTCAACAATCCGGGAAAAAATTTAAATAATATTAAATATCAGAAACCAGCTGCACTAAATAACTTGATATTTATGTTGTTGGTCTTGGAAGGTTTACTGGCAAGAAGTTCGTCATCGAGCTCGTAAATAACATGGAAAGTTCAGCCACGGCTGCGCATGGTTAACAAGTAGTCGAAAAATGGCTTTTAGCTCCCAGCAAAGAACCTCATTTTTCAAAACATCTCCAAAATTTCCATTTGGTGCCAGACAAGTGGCACGTCATTAACCAGGGCAGCATCCATGGGGTGGTCCTGCTCGCCCCTCCGAGTAATTAATTATGCTTGGCCATAGTTGCATTAAAAACATCAGCAGCTAGGTTTCATGGAGATAATAGAGCGCCCCCGATATTTTAAATGTTTATTTAATGCCAAAACGTGGAACCAATTAATGCAATTAATCAAAACAGAAGGATGGCGCAGCAAACAGAGCCATTTGGCGCAATGGACGATGGTCAGATAGATGTTGGAGAAATTTTCGGCTGGACAAAGCATCGACAAAGTGTTCATGAACCTGGCACGCGACTTAATTAATTGGCACGAATTAACTGGAAAACGTGCCAATATTTCACCAATGGAGGCTAGCAAATAGCAATTGCCTTCCCAAGTAATGTTGTTGTCATTTAGAGAAATGGTCGCTAGTGACAGGTAGTTGTACAAAATTAACACACGTTTTTTAAATTTCTACAGGGCATTTTCCGTATACCCTGTACTAAGTGAAAATGTAATTGCCTTATTAGCTGCCCAAACCGCAGGCAATCACTGCAAGCCTACGAGCCATTAGGAAAAGCCCACTTTCTCATATACATGCTGCTGCCAGGTAGCAGCAGGGCATATTCAAAAGTACAGCCAATGTGAAATTATTCGTCTTTCCTGGCTAATTAGATCCAATTTAGGGAATTTTACGAATTAAATCGTAGATTCAGGGACCGAACACAGGTGTGAAATTAATTGTAGAGGTATGGAGTAATACGTAAAAATGTTTGCGTTCCATAATCCACAACAAACATTTTCAACACTTGTGTTATTACCCCATGTGTTGCAAGTTCATTTAATCGAATTATAAGAGTTACTAATCATTAAAAGCTGTTCAATTCTTTGGTGGAACACAATACAGCAAGCCCAAGTGTTCACTAACACAACTTTTATCGTAATGTTATTCTTTGGGTTTTAGAACCTCCTGTTGAGCTTCAGAACATACTATTCCCTTGTTATGCTTTGGATTTTAGAGCCTCCTTTTGTTAGAACAATATTATTCAAAGTAGGCTACGTTATTACCCCATGTGTTACAAGTTCATTTAACCGAATTGTAAGAGTTACTAATAATTAAAAACCATTCAATATAATTGGTGGAACACAATACTGCAAGCCGAAGTGGTGACTAACAATTTTCGTCGTTGGATTTTAGATCCTCCTCTTGAGTTTTAGAACATACTATTCGGAGTACAATTACCCCACTGTAAGAGTTACTAGTAATTAAAAGCTGTTCAATATCATTGGTGGAACATACTACAGGTGGTGACTAACACAATTTTCGTCGTAGTTGTAATGATTTGAGTTTTAGAGCCTCCTCTTGAGTTTTAGAACATTCTATTCAGGGTACGACTCTGAGATCTACCTGCAGACACCGATCTCGAGTACAAATGTGGGGACGTCCATAAAACACCGTCCAGAAACGCAACCATTCGCATAAGCTCATTGTATGACAGATGAGGAGTGTTGCATATAGGGCTGTTCCGAAACTGTGAGCCAGGGAGCCGCTCACGTAGAACGGTTCCAAATGTCGTTCCAAAACTCAATTCGGCTCACTGGCGCATGTTCCAAAACTGTTGGAA
>JAQGAF010000286.1:0-59873 GCA_034687865.1 Kryphioiulus occultus
CTGCCTGGACGAAGTAATTTCGACGCTATTATGACGTAGGATCTGGAATGGAAAATGATCAACGATAAATCATACTGACATGATTAAAGCATTGAATTTTTTAAGCCTAGGAAATTACATTTTTCATTTTACTCCTGTTTTTAAAATAACATTGTGTTTGTGGCTTTGCAGAATTAACGTTACCAAAATGAGACTGAAATGAGCTTAATTACACATTTCAGTGATTCTGCAATTTACTAGTCTGAACTTCTGTAGTATGTGTCATTTTAGTGTTAGAAAGTTGCCTCTGGAAGGTCAAAAGCTCAAAGCATTGGGTATCATGCAGCAAATTTACAAATACTGTATTGTAAAAGTTGCAAATACTGTACTGTAAAACGGAATGTTATAAGATTGTTATTTAAAAATCAATAATATGGCGTTTAGTTTTACAAATGTTGAGGCAGAATGGAATACTGTAGTACGAGTGAACTGCGGTGTAGCTCCTGCTCCAGCATAGTCTCTAGGAGAAAGCGGGCTTCTCCTAACAACTTGTAGGCTGGCAGTGATTGCTTGGTGGTAAGGGCAGGTAAATCAGATGCTACATTATCAGGCTGAATTCTGGTGATGGAAGTCATAGAAAAGTCATGAAATGAAATTCTGGTCATGGTCATGGGTCTGATTCATCCAATTTTGCAAGGAAAATTCGTCTAGGGCGGTTTTTGGCCATTGATCATGTGATAACAGTGGTAGAAGATGCTTCTAAAAATAACTATATGGTAAGGCATACATGTATGACGTACATGTAAACGGTCCCATATTCTAATAGGCTTTGACATTTTTTGAAGTCATGAAAAATTCACTGTAAAGTCATGGAATTTGCAATACCAAATCCAGTTGACACCCTGAATTTCTGTTAAATTCTATAAGGCAGCAATGAAAAAGGTTAAATCAGAAAGTACATTGTTAGCTTACGTAAGGTGAACACAAAAATAGAAAAGGATAAATTCAACCAGCTGGGACAGGTACCAGTCTTGTTTAGAGTTAAAATATGAAATGTATGTACACATTTGGAGCAGTGACAGTGCCGAAGTTAATCCAAATACGATTTCTTTGGTTTTAACAGTTATTGGAGTTTGACATTTGTATTTGCCAATTTTTTATGATTGATATCAGAAACACGATAAATCACCTCAGTTCAATTTCACCGGAATATTTATGAACCTCTTTTGTTCGGTTCCCTGAATTCTGGTTGCGTTCTCGGCATAAAAACTAACCTGATTAACAACAATTGTCGATTTGAATTAATAATGTCACACACGGCGATGCATTTAATTCGCTCGTGTTAACATCGATTCTCGTTTTTCGTTTGTTCGTTTTTTTCCATGTTTCCACTTCCGGTGCACCAAGGTCAGAATAAAAGAGCACTGGCAAATTATCACTTCGCCAACTAAACGCCTTTAGTCGAAAACCTTCTGTTAGCAATGACAGAAATCGAACATTTTGGCAACAAAATACCATCCCAGCATAATTGTAGGCACATCAGAGGTCACAGAATGATTGGTATCCTGTGGATTCCATGAGTTGCTCTCAGCCTAAAATGACTGATTCGTGTATCCAATATCATGTGGGAAAATACATTTACCTCGAATTATTTTCCCAAAAATCAATTCTGATTGCTGCACATGAAATACCTTTCAGAATGGGAAACGTTGTTTAGCTCAGTTCTGGTTTCGTGTATAGTTTCGTCACCAGGCGTCCAATCCTATGGTTCTTTATGCAACCATTCATAAAAATCGCCCAGTTTTTGTTCATGAATGAATGCATGACATGTGTATTCATTACATTTGACTGTAATTCCCTGCCTGGACTAGTTGGCTTTACTTATTTAAGTGTTTTTGCCAGCGCCCAGTTTTTCTGGCATCGTCAAGCCTTCAACCATTTTGTATTCAGCAATTCCGATTAATTTAAATAGAGGGCTTGTACTGTATACCGTCTGTTCATGTCATTTTGCCATTTTTTATTATTACAATACAATGCGGATCATAGTCAAGTGGTATTGTGCATTCAGCAGGGCTAATTTTAGAAATCCGGCTAGATAACAGGAATAGGTCAATTAAGATTTTAGTTTTAATACCCATGGATCACATTATCTGCACAATAAGTTCAGTTTCCTGTTTTCTATATTGGGAAAAATAATGCGAGGTATTTGGAAGTTTCCATCCCGGATGAACACAAATTCGACTGCTCAGTTTCTGTGAACTTTGCGTTGACCTCGAAGTTTGGCTAGAATTCTGTTCCAAAGCTGGTATTCTACATTTAAAATAACTCAAATAACTTGCACACATTTTGGAGACTCGAGTTTGTGCTTGTTCATTGTATATGTAGGTGAGAATTTTAACTAAATTCAACTATGAGCTTGACGGTATATGTTACCAACAGTCAAGAAGACAGTGGACTGCTTCATGCAAAGAAATAGGGTTTTAGAAATTTGCCACACCTTAAATCCATTTTATACTGCTTATCGTCTCTACCTTTTTTCTACTGTCTGCTGTACAATCCTTTGCAACTGGAACCCAATTTAAGCACAGAGACTTTTTGACAGTTTTTTTGCACTGTCTGTTGTACAATGGTTTGCAAATGGAACACACAATTTAAGCAGTCATTTTACCACATGTGCACTGTCTGCTGTACAATCTTTTTCAAATGTCAAATGGGACACAAAAACTCATTTTAAAATTGTTCTGCCTCCTGGATAGGCTTTTGTTGTCTGAGTTATTGAGGACAGTATGATTGTTGCAATTCTTTGAAGTCAATTTTTCTTAATCGATATATTGTGCTTGTCCACTACATTTTTTTCAATATTTCATTGTATTCTTAACGAGGGCAGAATAGTTAGTCTTCGAGGCAGTCAACTATTTTTATTTAATCCAGTGACTGAATAGCATGCCTGCATGATGTTCTGGTTCTCGCTGTGTAGCAGACACACCGAAATTAAAAAGTTAATCTGCATCATATTCTTTCATATTAGAGAGTTTTCCAGTTTGCATTTTCACCATGTCAGCTATTGTCTTTGAATTTGCTGGATAGGCTTCGTGTAAATTGGATTTTATAAATTTACTGCACGAAACTGACTGTTCTAAAAGATAAAAACACGTATTGATACTCACGCTTCGTTTCCAAGTGTGAAAATATCGTTTCTGGAAGCAGTTTCATAATGTTGATTGCTTTGTCCGTGAACGTCGCTGAGCATCATTCCAAATGCCAGGCAGATTAACCATCCGAGTTCCATCCTATTATAAATGGTCAAATGGAAGATTTTACTTTGCAGTTTGTATCGAATTTTCACTTTATTCCCACACCACTGTTAGCAAGCTAAATGAAACCTGTTGAAATTGTATACATCTGATGATCATAAACAGTATCCTCGAATGTGCATACAGTATGCATTATTGTATTTCATCAATACGAGATGTTTTGTCATTGTGAACATGGGGGAAATTCTCCTGCATTTTGTAACATTGCATTGGCTGCAAGCAAACATTGATGTGAAATTGAAAACTGACATGACGCAATATAGGGCTTCGCCTTAATTTTATAGCTCTTGTTACCATACCGGAACAAAATTGATATTTGAAATGCATGAACAGCTGAATATTGCCAATTTTATAACCACATTCTGTACAGTAGGTATCAAACATTACATATTTGTGCAGGTCATCTGAAACTCAACTTCCTCTAATATGAGCAATTTCTCAATTTATATTAAAACAAAGTATATTTAAACAATTAAGCAAATGCATATGGTGACTACCAACCTGGATAACCTGAAAACCTCTGGGAATTTTATATTCAACCTTTAAAACCTGGATAGCTCAGGACATTTTTAATTGAAACCTGGAATTTTTTAGTATCAAAATTATATTTTGTGTTTGTTCGATATAATTCCGAGAAATCGGACTCATGAAAATCAGTTGTACCATTCCCCTAAAATTCAGCATTTGTGATTGTGTTCATAAAAACTTTGACTGCGGCGCTTCTAATTTAAACTTTTTACATTATTGGTGATTTAGTTTACGAAAAAATAAAATTGCCATCAGTGTTGCCATTGTTATTAATGTTTCTTAAAAATGTTCAAAATGGTCTATGAACTGTATTACTGATCTATTTTTTGACCTAAAAGCAGTTTTCTGATATTTTTTTTTTTTAAATTTCGTTTACGGAGTCAATTTCCGTTAATTTTAATATTTCTGAAACGTTGAAAAATGTTTTATGAACTGCATTACTGATCTGTTTTTTAAATCCTTCAAACATTTCTTTTATTATTATTATTTCGAAAATGAATTATTTCTAGAAAAATATACCTAAAATACCTAAAATCATTGGTGCTGGTTTGTTTGGCAATGTTAGAGGTCTACTTTTCTTTCGTCTATGGAGTTTGATTATTATCCTTAATAGTCATTAAAATATTTTTGAACCTGGAAAAAATAGAATATAATTATGGAAAACCTGGTAAATTGAGGAAATTCCGTTTTCAGAAAAAATTCTTTATTATTATTTCGAAAAAAAAAATATTTAAGGAAAAATATACCTAAAATCCATTATTTCTGGTAGTTTTTCAAAGAAATGTTCGTAAAATCCATCATTGGGACATGTTTGTTTGCTAACGTTGACCAAAAATATATTTTTTGAACCTGTAAAATTTAGAATATGATCCTTCAAAATCTGGAAAATCTGGAAAACCTGGAAAATTCGGGAAATTCCGTTTTCAGAGATTAGTAGTCACCATGAAGTACTCAAATCCTTTTGCATAGCAAATGCATTAAACTGCATAAAATTAAATTGCGAACTTTCGTTTTGCAAATCATTGCAAATTAAGATTAGCATCGTTATCCATTCTATTCTGCAGGGAGTGATACAGTTTAACGTTCACTGCACCAGTTTTTTTGTCCTGTTTGTTTCCCTTTCTTTCATGCCTGTCTATTATAACGTCCAATGGCTCTTTCATAGAGTGAGTCACTACAACGTGCCAGGTAGTACTAGCTGACCACACTTCTTGTAACAATTCGAGGAATGGGAATTTCTAGGTAACAGTTGCAGTGACTTAGTTCAAGGAGAGTAATAACATCAACAAACATGTCACCTTCAGCTCTAGACAAGATTAAAAAACCCATTCGTCATCACTGCTGACGGCTGCACTACCAAATACATCGAAGCAGTTAGTCGTGTTTTTATGAAAATTAGTGACATTGAACTGCGGTTTGTGCATATTCAATCCTAAACAATGTTCGCTAAATGATGGGGTTATATGTGGGTTCAGCAATTCGTTGTCTGGTAGTGATATCGATGCATAAAATAGCAATTTTGTGATACCCTTTATTACAATCTTAACATGCTTCAATAAGTTGATTTTATCAAGGTTCCCCAAGATCTGAAACACCTGGAAAAGTCAAGGAAATTCAAAAGTCAGGGAAATCTTAGGGTAAATTGATTTTCTTTGAAAAAGTCAGTGAAATTAAACGAATCAATGACGGATTTCGCATAGTTAGTTATTGGTTAGCACAAAAATCAGAAGACGACAAGCAATTCTGTGAAAGAAATTGAAAAGACCTGAAAACGTTAAGAAAAATTGGTTTACTTTGAAAAAATCAGGGAAATTCTACAAGTCAATAACAGATTTTGCAAAACTAGTTATTGGTTAGCACAAAAATCAATAGATGACAAGCAATTCTGTGCAAAATGTAAAAAATCCTACAGGTAATCTAAATTCGCTGTTTCTTCGTGAATATTAGTGCTCTTTCTCCTGTTTATATACCATATGCAATAAATATAGTATTCCTTACCATGGCATATCATATTTATGCATTATTTCAAAATGCAAATTTGCAGTGCTCAGGGTGGTCAGGAAAAGTTGTGAAAAGTCAGGGACGTTGACAACTTCATCCTTGGGGAATCCTATTTGTGGTGGGTTAGTACTCTTTAAATTAAACTGCAACATATGCAAGGAATTTTATTTTCCACAATAAATACTGCGTAAATTTGCATATCCAAATTTTCAACGAAAATGAAAAATAAAACAGTTTTACTGATGTGAAGGTTAATTCGCAAATTTGATGGACAGGTACGTGTACATGTATTTGAACACGGAAGGGATTTCAGGAAGTTACTTCCTGTATGGACTTGGTGCATGACTGTGGCATTATAGTTCACATTTTATATCTTATTAATATTCAAAGTATATTTTAGTTTGTTTTTATGCAAATTGCCAAATGAAAAACAACGTCATTTTACGAATGCAACTTTTCTACTGTCATCGTATTTATCAGAATTTGAATATATCGAGGATATAATGTTCGGAAATTACTTCCGTAACATGGTCACTGTTAGTCATAAGTGTCGTTAAGTGTTGTTAATGGACGGTATTCACCATAGATCACTATAGAAACATTTAAATTGTATCATGGCGTTGGTAATTTATAACCCAAAAATGATAGGAATATTTCTTATGTCACTATTGGTTGCAATAGCAGTTTGTAATAAATTATTGGTATTATCGATGTGTTGAATTCGAGAAATTCTAGAGGTCTATCAAAAATACATGAATTGTATCATTCTTGTTAGCGAAATACGACAGGTGCTTAATATCGACCTGTTAACGATCGACGTGTATTTGAGTCGATAACAAAAGGTAAATATCGTGATGGATGCCAAATCGAACATTTCAATCTTTAATTCACTGGATTTGTGAAATAATAAACGTGCCCATAGCATAACATGCAAGGCATCGATTTACCAATCGATTTCTGTGTTGTTGAGTGTCAGCAAAAACTGCAGAAGCCTACATTACCTTTATGCCATAGGTGTATTTCATATGCATATTTTGACAACATTTGCACAAGTGCCCCATTGAAAACTATTTGAGAGGGTCATCTACCTAGGTCAGAAATGCAGCAAGCTCACTGACAGCAACACTTTTGTTATATTCAGATCGATTACGGTTCTTGGAACACAGTTATTTGGCCCTCCTCATGCATATGCTTTTGGGTTAATACATAATTCAAAATGCAAATGAATGTCTTCAGGAAGTGATGCGCAGACAGGATGAGTCGAATTCGACATGGCCTCGGCCACTTCGAATTGAAAATTCATTTTTTTACTGAAATAAATTTAGGTGTAACGTACAGTACATGTATTTGATTTAATACATTTTGTATACTTTATGAATTAATATTCAGAATATATTTTCAGAAATGTATTAATATCAAGTTATGACCTGTGCCAAACCTAAGGTCTAATTCCATTTGTCAATAGGATTTTGAAGCGATTTTTAACAAGAACCAAAAAATTTCATTATCAACATGCATCTTCGCTTGCTTTTCCTTGTTTCTACGGTAGTGTAATGCATGATAGGCCAATTTAAGGGGAATATCAATTAACCCTATATGTTTTGATGTCATTTGATTCTTGCTTAATCACAGCGAATAAAAAGCTATCATGCAACGCTGCTTCATCAACTATCGTGTGAAATTTTAGATAGAATACATAAGTTTTATTTCCCAGTAGGGAATATTCCCATGGAATGCCCCATGCATTAAACGTTCTGAATTGGGTGGGTCTGTTTTTTTCTGCGTAGGAAATCCATTAGCTAAACTGTTTTGTGATTTTTGTTCATTCCACTTCATTAACCCTAAGTTCTAGCTCCCCTTTATGGGATGCTGCAGTAAGTCTGCATTTTCAAACATGAATGGGCAAATTTGCAAAAATTAAACGTGGATCTTTCTAAATTTTTTTCTGAGAGCTGAATGGTTCGTTAACATCGAAAATAACATCGTTATCATTTTTACTCCTATTTTGCTTCATGAAATGTGGTCAGGGAAATGTTGCCAATTTGTCCATTAAGTCAGGGAAAATCATGTGGAATTCAGAGAAAACATTCAAAATCAATTTGAATGTCAACTTTTTGACATTATGGAATCAAAAAAGAGGGCCCAAAGACCCTCATGTAGACTTACATGTACATGTGAAATTAGATATACTTGAGATCGCAGTCAAATACACTACGTGAAGGTCTCTCCACGTACTGTATTTGACTGCGATCTCAAGTATATATGTATCTAATGTATACGCCACCAGTCACTGGTGTCGATCAATTTTTACTTCCACGCGACATTTTTCATTTGATAAGTCACGAAAAGTAATCAGATTAGGTCAGAGAAAGTCAAAGAAATTGAGATGCAAATTTCAGAATGAAACTTGTATTGTTCGCCATCTATTTTTACTTACATGTGACATTATTTATTTGATAAATCAGGGAAATTAATCGGATTAGGTCAGGGAAATTGAGTTGCAAATTTTAGTATGAAACCTGTATTGCTCGCCATCCATTTTTACTGACATGTGACATTTTTTATTTGGTAGGTCAGGGAAATTGAGTTGCAAATTTTAGTATGAACCCTATTTTGAATTACGTGTGACATTTTTTATTTGATAAGTCGGGGATATTAATCAGATTAGGACAAGGAAAGTCAGGGAAATTGAGTTGCAAATTTTAGTAAAAACCCTGAATTGTTCGCCGTCTATTTTTACTTACATGTGACATTTATTATTTGATAAATCAGGGAATTTAATCGGATTAGGCCAGACTAAGTCAAAGAAATTGAGTTGCAAATTTTAGTATGAAGCCTATATTACTCGCCATCCATTTTTACTGACATATGACATTTTTTATTTGGTAGGTCAGGGAAATTGAGTTGCAAATTTTAGTATGAACCCTGTATTGCTCGCCATCTATTGACTGAATTCAGAAAAGTTCGAATTATTGCATAATTCGTTGATGTAAGGATATAAAATGAATTGACAGCACGATGGAAAATGCCCTAAGTGTTTTTCACTGTCAGGCATCTTCTAATATTTATCGTTGGAACAATGCCCCAATTAGGGCTGCCAAAAAGAGCCGAAAATGCTCGGGGTGCTCATCAGTGGCCAAATTACAACGTCCGTGAAGAGGTTAAGCCGATCTTTTGGCTCCCAACCTGTATTTACGTTTCAATTTGGCAATCATCGATGCCACGTTCCCAAAAATGGTAGACATGTTGATGCCAGCTTTACGCCTGTTAAGGTTCACTAAATCAGAATGCAAAGGTGGCATCCTTGTCGCCAGGTGGCTGTTGACACCCCATTCGCTGGGTGAATTTAAAAGGGAAAGCCAGACACCTTTCGCCCATAGCACTGGCTAATGAACGATTTGGTGGCCTCGAATTGAATACTAATAACCGCATTGATATTAGAAAGTAAAAAGACTGCCCAGGCCTATGCCCTTTAGGAGCCCAAAGGCAAGACTGGCACAATGGTACCCGGTACCATTCGCTCCAACGACCGCACTGGTATTTTACCAACTAATGATGGATCCATAAATCTGCATCTCAACAGGCGCCATTACCCCCTGATGCACGAATTCATGAAAATGTTGGAAGTCGATTTCCAGGAAAAAAAACTCTGCCAAATTTCCGCCTGTTTCGCCTTGAAATGTTGTTTCTCGAAATTTGACTGTTCGAAAACACGTTTGGGTTTGGGGGTCAGGGAATGCTGGCGATATATCGAAAGGTGAAAGGTGAAGCTGAACAACATGGAAGATGAGTTGGTGTTTGTAGTCTAGGTCAGTGTTTTGGAAAAACCCCAATGGGATGGTAACTACCTCATAAATTTCACGTAACAACTTTGATGACAGCAGGGCACTGAGTTGAATTGAATTTGAATCCACTGATCGATGTCTAGGCAAGGCAGTAAATTAGAACAAAGATTTTTTCGAATTTAGATTTATTCTGAATAATTTTAGAAAATGTCAATATGTCGTCATCTTAAGGGGGAGGTGGGCGTCAAAACATTGGGTTAAAAATCCATCATTTGTGATCCAGTTTTGCAAAAAAAATTATCAACTTTTTTCATATCATTACCAGTTTGCTACAAATCACCCTTTTTGGTCGAATTTTTTTATAGGAAATTCGCTCAATTCTAAAATTGTCATCATTGATTGTCATCATTTAGCGGGGACATTAGAGGAGGAGGGACTGAAAATCACAAAATAGTAATGCAGGGCTCACACTATCTGGAAAGGCAGAGAAAATCAGGGAATGTCAGCGAATTCGTTCAAATTCGTGAAAATGTCAGAGAATGTGATGGAAATAGACAGTTTGCATCAGACAATTGATTAGCCATCATCTGCTATAAATATTTATGATCCATGCACCATTTTTCTTTTTTTGTTTAAAAATCTCATGAAAAATGTCAGGGAAGTGAGTAAAAGTTGCCTGGGATTGACAGGAAAATGGACTTGAAAACTTGAGTGGGAACCCTGTAACATCAGTATAAGAATTTGTTCAAGAATTTTAAATTCTTGAAAAGTAAGTGATTTTATATTAACAGTTAAAACATGAAATGTTTTAAACTGGGATTGCAAATTTAATATTGATTTTTGATTTCAGTTGATTTGCTAGTTTGGACCTTCGCAAATGGTCCAACTGTGTCAACGGTGTCAAATGGTCAAATGTGTGATCTAATTGAAGGTTATGCTCGGTTAACATGACTAATGAATACTCGTGACAGTTTCCTTGCGGTTGTAATTCATAGGAAAAATTACTTTTGCGAGTTACGTGGAAAATTTGTTTATTAATGAACCAATCGTTTATCAGGTACCAGTACCAGTGCAAGCAACATCATTATTGAAAACAGCACCCACATTTGCATTCAGGTCGCAAATGGCACGTTTGGAGCTAAGCCTTCAAAATAACATTTGATTAATGTCATGAACCACTATTCCTGTCGTTTTCTTGTCTAATTTTGAGATTAACCATGACATTGCCATGGTCAATTTCATATTTATTAGTGCGAAATAAAAATCGTGTCAGGTGCTGGAAGTGTCATTTATTGTGTTGATTTTCAAGCTTGAAGGTTTCACAACTGCTAACCAGCATCAGCATTGCAGTTTTTGTATGCGAAACAGACAACTATCAGGAAGTCAAGAAGTATGGCTTATTACACAATGCATTTGTATGGATTGCCATAAAGCCAAATAAATCAACATGTTATATACACGAGTTATGATGCCCTATTAGTTTTATGGGATGCTCATTATAATCAAGAAACAAGCTGGAAAGTAGCGTGTAGTTGGTTACGTTGTCAACAATAACTTCCACCAGGTTATTTACATTTGGTGGTTTAATGTCATTTGGATTTATTTACCAACTAGTGTCACACTATCTGCATATGCCATTGATTTATTAATTAGCTCTAATGTCGTGTGACTATTAACACACTTGCATCCAATAATTAACAATGGTTTGAGTACGGATGGTGGACCGCTGATGTCACTTTCAGAACTTATTAACCCTCTCCAACTTCTCCAGATGGCGCCACGAGTGAGTAGCATCCATCTTGTTTACAAATTGAATATTTGGGGCATCGCACGTCTGGCTGGTTCTAAAAATGCAGGCATTTTAATTAAATGGCACTACGGTTGAATAACGACTTTTTGTTTCTAAGCATTGGAAACATTTCAGGGGATTTTGTTTTCATGTCATTGCAAATTAAAATCAGTTGAAAGACATTTCCTTCCTGAACGATATCAAATGATGTGTGCAAATCGAGGTAGACGCTTTCCTAGCTGTAGAAAACAATAAGGGCTCATGTATTAATAATGTCATACCAGGGGCATATGCACATACAAGTACATGTCCATACATGCAAAACAATATCTCTCTCTAGTTTTTCCTCATATGCTAATATTTAGTACAAATCCAATGATTTGGTACATGTCTTTTTTGCTAATTTTGTATGAGTTCATACAAACCATAACACGACCTCGTATTTTTTCTGACTGTATGGTATACTGAGTTGAATTGAATTGCATATGGGTTTCTTGTTGATATCGAAACACGTGGCGTGGTTTAGCTATTACCGTACAACGGAAATACAGGGTATCATAACGTCCTCCGATCAATACAAAACCTTTTTTAAACTGAATTAAAATGGACCAAATTTTGGAAAAAAAAAGTAGAAGTAGTTTTTTCTTTCCTGTATTTGGTTCACAGGGAGTACCAGTAGGCGGCGCTGTAATCGCTAAAATCGAAAATGATATCTAGATAAGAAAACCCCCAAGTTGGACATTGGTGTCATGTGACCAAATTGCCAATACACCTTATGTGATTTTCTTCAATGTGGGAATCTCTTTTGAATTCAGTTTTTGTTTGAGATTGCTCTTAACATTTCTCAGTAATTTGGCTTCATGATATACTGTACCAAAAAAACTTGATTTACCTTCCTTATAATGCCATTTTCGATTCCCTGTACTCCTTCTGAACCACGTACATGTATATACAATACAAAAGTTTACGAATCTACAGTTTTACAAAATTTGGTCTTTGTAATTCTTAACAGTTTTGTAAACAAAATTATTTTTGCGATGAATATAGGAGTTTATGATCAGACCACAGTATTTGCCCATTAACACGCACTTGTTCTATTGTAGATGTATATACAGGCTTTGGTATGTCAAGCCAGTGTTAGCCATCATATCTAATGTGCTTGGTTCGACGTAATTGAATGATGATTTTGCTGCGTACATACTGCACTTCATAAACTTTTACACGTTGCATCACTCCAATGTTTCCATGGCAACTATAACAGCACAAAACTTGGAAGAAACGCAGCAAAACAAGTCCAGCCGGATATAGCGTGTGTACCAACATGAGAATGCGTAAGAAATGGATTAGTTTCATGGCTTGAATTCCCATATGTAACCACACAAAAGGGGATAAAAAGGGCGGAGCCCTGCTACAGAATAGATTGGTGATTAGGCAAGTCCAATCAAAGAATCAATATCCAGCTCAAAATGACTAGGTAGTCAGGCCATCATGAGTCCATAGCACAGGTCAGATATAAATAAGAGATTTTATGATACGATTAGGCAAACCTGATAGCCTGTACGTGCTACATAATTGTGAAATGGGATATTAATCGAATTAAAATCTGATACTATTTATATTACCGTAGCATCTCTGGTTGCCCAAAGCGTTTGAGGATTTAGTCAAGGATTTGCGAAAAATCTAGGATTGTCCTGTGATTTTTTTATACTAAGTCTGTGTCTAAACTAAGATAAATTGATAATTTCATACTGCTGTTACTGTAGTAATAATCGTGAAGCCATTGTAGCTGTCAGTCTGATGACGGAATATTTGGCGTAATATTGGAACATTGACAACGTCTAGACAGCCATGCTTCGTGTTTACATGTATCGTCTTTTGTCATCCATATGCTATTCTGAGGGTGCCCATTAGTTATAAACATTTAATAAATGGCATAATGATCGAGCTGTCTGGCTGACTGCAATTATGATGGCTAGCTGCCTGAAGTTGACAGCATTGCAATGTTGATAACGATGACAAAGTCACATGCAAATCAATATTCTAATCGAGAGGAGAATCCACGAAACGGAGTATACTAATGTTTTATAAATGTTTTATAAATGATTTATAATCTTTGATTTATAATTTGTATCTAATGATTTATGCATGTTTTAAATAAATGTATGTTTTATTGTAAAATGAATTTCGGATCATTATTTTTTATGAAATACTTTTCAATGAACTCGTTTTTGTACCGATCAAGCACATGTGATGCGGGGTTCCCACTTTCCGGAATAAAGTCAGCGAATTCGTTAAATTTTGTGAAAATGTCAGGGAATGTCAGGAAATTCGTGAAAAATTGTGAAACTGTCAGAATAATTGAGCCAGTTACATAAAATACAGCTCTCATTTTTTTAATTTCACGTAAAATGTCAGGGAAATGACTGAAAAGTGATGTCAGGAAAACCAACTTTAGAATTTGAAAAGGAATCCTTTGATGTAAATCAGATCATGCTTAAAGCTTCAATAAAGGGAATTAAGTTTCTATCAATGAATTCATATCATGAAAAACATATGTGAACCTATTTGGAGTACCTACAGTATTTCATTGCTGTCATATTAGATTACGATTCCGTCTGGATTTTCATGTGTAGCATGTAATCTAATTGGTTTCAATTAAATATTAACCAATGTTGGCTAAATTGTCATTAAACGCTTGCTGCCTCTGTGGTCATTACATCTCATTTTTTGTGCGTAAATTCTTGCATAATGTCAACTAATTGTTAATGCCAGTCGTGTCGCACATCGTGTTTAATGTTGATTGAAAACAGCACGTATCTGTTGATTTGATATGATAACGTTAATTTCACTATACATGTAGTTGCGGTTACATAGGATGACTGGTTTTCCAATGTCTGCTGTTATAATTACCCTTCTTGTTTAAGTATAATTTTTCGTTGAAAAGGCGCTTTTCCAGGTTATGTCCTTACAAGCAAAACGTTTTTAAATTTGTTTATTGCAAATGGCAAATTAAATAATATTTTTGCAGAAAAAGCACTTTTTCCTGCAAGTTGGAACTAAAATATTTAATTTTTTGATAAGTTGATCCACAGTATATACAGTATTGTTTATGGGTTTTGAAGAGGAAAACACTTTAGTTGAAATAAACTTGAACACAATTTTCATTTCAATTCCTTTAAATTTGTTTGCGTCAGAATTAATCGTGTGTTCAGAGGCAATAAGGTTTATGTGTAGTCATCAAGAATCATAAATGCGAAATTAAATCGTCCAGCTAGAATATGCATGCAGGCGCCTTCAGAAAGTTCATGATACCGAATATGAAATAATCATAATTTATTCGTTCTGTTATTATGATCACTAGAATTGAAGCAGAAATTGAATGCAGTGAACGTGGAGGACATGCCAATCAAAAATAAATATGCACACAGGGCACTCATAATTTAGGCGTCTGGGCGAAATCGTGGTTTGTTCGAAACAGTTCAAGGGTTTTTATTATATTATAATGCGAACGTGCTACTTCATACTTTTTGGTGACAAATTTAAAATTCGACAACCCTTGTCGCCTGTCAAATCAGTCTGAATTGCATATTCACATTGTTTCAAACGCCACCACACGTGCAATATATTGATCTCAAAAATCGTTGAACATGCAGAATAGCAAGATACGGTATGTTTCATGATGTTCATATAAACGTTGTAAACGTATGAACAAATAAACTAATCCAGTTTCACTGATTTAGCCATGCTAATTTTAATTTTCAATTTCATTCTAATTTACTAATTATATTTTTCAATTTGGTTTTCAATTCAATTTTAAATTAAATTTCAATGTCCAGCTAGATGGAAATTGAAAATAACCCCCTTATTTTTGAGCATAATTTTAGGAGGTTCGAGATGGATGAAGAGTCATTTTATTTTTACTCCTAAAATGTAACTTAAATCGTTGCATATACTGTACATGTACAGTAATGCATGTTTCATTGTTATCATCTGAACCTTACAAGTGAATGAACAAGAAACTAATCCAGTTTCGCTGATACACCCATGCTAATTTCAATCTAGGCAGATTAAACAATGCATAATAAAACACCGATTTTGAAATGAAAATGTTATCCATTTTCAAGGCTGATGATAAGTTTAATTAAAAATGCACTGGGTTGAATGACAGCATCCGCAGTGTGGTTATCACAGAAAGCCCATATGGTATTTATTATGGTATACATGTAGTATGCATTGCTGAATTGTACGTACATGTACATGTACCTGTACATACTTGGTAACAGGCATGTATACATAATAAACATTATCGCAAATTATAGAATCTGTTGAACGCTGTCATGTTGATGTGCGTGGCGAATCCAACGTGGTATAAGAAAAAGTCATGCATATATAATTTAATGTTCGAGAAAAGTTTTTTTTAATGCTTCACCTAATTATAGCATAGAATATTACCAGTAAGGTTGAATGTTAATATTACTTAAAATTTCGCAGGAAACAAGGCTATGTTATTAATCAAACTGATTGCCAAAATGCTAACCACCAACACATCTTTCAACAGGGCTATGGTTACTGCTACCTTATGTTAATGCTAATTGCAATTATTCAGAAGACATTTCTGAAAAACGAAATTTTGTTCGAATCGTATTTCTGGAAATCTTAAATTCCGGGTCATGTGTTTGCATTTCCTGCACTTTTGCCTTTCCAATGCCCAATTTTATTCCTAAAATAAATGACTGCGCCCAAGCTTTTAATTAAACATGCGTCATTCGATAGGCTGCAGTTCGAAGAATGCTCTTAAAACAACGACTCCTATGAATAAATAATGCAAGTTGAGAGCACTCGAAAAGCCACGTGACATTTACTTTATCTCAGTTTCCTGAAATCTTCTTCAGTGGTCATTTGCAGTCAAGTCAGGAGAGTATGATTCCTGGGACGAATTATGCTTGGTATAGTAGCATAACGTTCTTCTTTAAGAAAATGTACGTGAATTGACATTAGAACAGACTTGAGATGCTCTACTATATATTCCCAGCTCAAAAGGATATTTGCCCTCAAGGTAAAACATATCCTAAGAATGCAGTTGTTATTGTAATAAGGAAAATAATAACACCAACATTTCAAGTTGTATCAAAAGTAAAGTAACAATATATAAGATTCCCCGATCAATATGCAAATATATACACCTAAAAAATAAGTTTGAGCTCCGAATCAGGGTGTCTACCGGTCATTGAAAAGTCTTGAAATTCTGGCCATTGAATTCTGGCCATGGAAATCATGAAATTTACATAAATGTCATTGAATTTTTGCCTTTGATTGTTCCACAAAATAATATGTGGATCCGCTTTTGCAACAAATTTCGGATGTGGAGTTTAATTGGCCAATGATCAAGGCATCACTGTGGTAGAGAATATTTCTGAAAAACACTATTTGGTGATGACATAAAACTTGAATGGCCCCATATTCAATTACAAGTAGGCATTGAGTAATTTTTAAAATCATGAAAAAGTCGTGAAAAGGTCATGAAATTTGTAATAGCAAATTCAGTAGACACCCTGCAGATTTGCACACACTAGAACAGACTTGAGATGCATTACGATATATTCTATGCTTTAAATCAGGGTGTCTATCGGTCATGGAAAAGTCATGAAATGAAGTTCATGAAATTTTCATAAGGGTTATGGAATTGATGCACAAAATGAAAACTTTCTCCATCTGTCATCCAATTTTGCAAAAAGAAAATCGAACGTGGCGTTTAATTGGCCAATGATCATGGCATCACAGTCGTAGAGAATGATTCTGAAAATCACTATTTGGTGATGACATAAAACGTGAATGGCCCCATATTCTATTAAGCATTCAGCAATTTTTTAAATCATGAAAAGGTCGTGCAAAGGTCACCGAATTTATAATAACAAATCCAGCCGTTAGGAGAAGCGCACTTCTGGAGCAGGGAAGATACCGTAGTATAGCCCTTATGGTTTTCAATAGCATGCCCTTTAAGCAACATAAACACCAGAATGTTACGCTGCACACTTTCACTTAATGTATGTAACAAGCAATTAGGCTCAGTTTTAGTCTTGATATATTCGTTGTTTAGCTTCTAAATTGCCGGAACGTGCTAATCCAAACGAATTGCTTGTTGAGCATTAATGCAAGCAGTGCGATGGCTCAAATTTACGTGCTATTATCATAGTCTGCCTCATTATGAATTAAACTCTGATAATGAGAAGCTTGATTAAAGCCAATGAGATTGAGGTTTATGGGATTCGTATTTCACATTAATTTTGATCAAATTACGCGTGATCTTGAATTACTAGACATAAACGTGTCCAGTATTCAATTTTCCTTTTTACTGCACCTCAGTCATGTCACTAACGACATGTTTTGTTTATATCGCCGTTTAATAACTACTATAATATCAAGCTGCTTAACATAATTCAATCAATTTTTTGTGCGGTTTTTAATAGCCCTATAAGCATACCTTTTAAAATGCAAGGATTCACTGCCACCTTGACTTAAAAGGAGCATTCACCTCACTTGAATTTTTCACTCAACCATTTGTTTCCTAAAAATTGTTTTCTAAACATTGAATCCCCACACTAGACATGTGGTTAAAAAGATAGGTGGTCAAGCTGTACTCATCTCAAAAACTAAAAAACAGATATTCTTAGAAATAAGTGAACTTGTCATTATTGCCATTCTAATGTGTTTGGCAATATTTAGGTTGTTTATCATGGGACAAAAACACATAACAAAATCCATTGCAAAGCCATTATTAATCCATTCCGTCACGAAGATTCAGTATTTTGCGACCAGTTATTTAATGAATATTAACACAAAGGGCGTAGATAGTTTTCTTCTGTAGTCATGACCCAGAGGTCATGAACGATCATTGGAATTGTTTACGGAAGCCATATCATACTAGTCCAAAAAGGTTTCTGAAACGCCTAATTTTCAATGGGTTTTCTCCTTAAAAAGGAAGTCCTGAAGTTGTGAATCAATAACGATCAGCTAAGCTTGATTAATTACTCACAAAGCGTTAAATGTGAAACCGGAAATCGTACCAGTAATTTGAATGATTTTGTCACATTTAGCTCATGCTTGAACAAGTACAAGCTACAGTTGCTTAAAAAATCCGTGAGAAGCCATGGAAAATGCTATCCTTGAATGATATTCGATAATTTTTGTTTTTCATGATAATATTTCCAAAAATTCAAAAAGTTTTTTATAAGCTCATCTCGCATTCTTAACACGTTCTGCTTTCGATAGAGCGTTCCAGATAAAGTAATTAAGTAATTGCTTTCTCCACCAGCTTGTTAGATATGCTTTTGTAGTTTTTTGACAAAGCTGTAGGTTTGTTGAGGCTTGTTAATGAACGTTATCTGACATCACTGGATTTTAAAGGCGCAATTTTACGAATCTATAGAATTCCGATTTCGGCGAAATGTTGTCGCGTTCACAATCATGAATTGAGCAGATTTGCTTCACTGTGTGCATGTGTAATATCTGACCATCAACAAGATGAGAGAAGTGCACTAAAAGTGATGTATGCTCGATTTCCTTTAAGTTTGTTGCCTTTGAAAGGATATAAAACATTGCTGGGTTCACACTGTCTAGAAAGTAGGGTAATATCAGGGAAATTGAGATCAGCCAATTCAACATCTTTATAAAAATGTGGGGTAAAATTGATTATTTTTCTTATTTAAAAAAAATCTTGTGATTGTCAGGGAAATTGACTTGAGAATTTGAGTGGGAACCCTGCATTGGTGTTCAGTCAGGCCCCCATCTTCAGACATGGGTCCGAAAGCTTTACGTTTTCAATACTAATAATAATAATAATGTTAATCATACAACAAAGTGTCTAGAAAACCTGGAAGAGTCAGGGAAATATTTCATCTAGAAAATTCAGGGAAATTCATATAATATCTGGAAATTTGTTGTGGCACAACTATTTATATTGGCATAAGTATGTCACAAAAGCTGTATTCGTAATCAACTTTTTATAAACATGTCCCTACGCCGTATTCATGTTTTCAGAAAAATCCATTAAAATGCATCTAAAATCCATTATTTCTGCTATTTTTTGTTTAACAAAATGTCGTCTACAGCGTTTCTGCATGTATATAATAAATTCAGTAGTTTTCTACTATCTGAAGTTTTTATATGAATCACATAGTTCATCAAAAAATGGCCCTATAATTCCCCATCACTATTAATAATTTTTAAAATTTCAAAAGCAGAACAAATCCACAAAAATGCAGTGTTTGAGATCTAGTGGTTTTAACCACTATAGTGTTCACATCTTTATTAATACAGTGTAGTTCCGTTATTGTTATTACATATGTACATGTATTAATATTAAACAAATACAATTCCATTATTTCTTGAAATTATTTACAAATTTCGTAAAAAGTGTTTGTTATACATGTAAATTGTCTGGAAATTTTTCAAAAAGTATCTGAAACACCTGAAATTAAAGCCAGGGAAATTTGATTGAAGATTTTGATCGATTATTTTTTAAATATTCGCCCATAGCATTCTCTTAGATATTAATATTTACACTCTTGCATTTTTGTATTAGCATAGCAAGCTGAAATCCACCATTCGTGGTCTAGTTTTTTAAAAAAAATTGCCTATGCGGGGTGTCTACCGGTCATGGAATTTATGGAAAAGTCATGAAATGAGAATAGGTCATGAAAGTCATGGAAAAAGTGAATAGTCGTGAAATTTACATTAAAGTCATGGAAAAGTCATGTAATTTACAACAGGGTCATGGAATATTTGTCGTTTCATTGATTTACAAAAGGAAAATTTGGGTTTCGCAAAAATTTCGCCTTCTGCGTGTTTTTGGTCAATAATCATGCCTCCACAGTAGTACATATTGTTTCTGAAAATCGCTATTTAGTCATGACATAAAATTCGAACGGCCCCATATTCTAGTTGGCATGAAAAAGATTTGAAGTCATGGAAAAGTCATGGAATTTTCAAAACCAAATCCAGTAGACACCCTTTCACCGCCGCGTCATTAGCATACACGCATGCAAATCTGCCGCAGAAAAAGGAGAAAAAAAAGAATCCTGGCTTACCTGGCACGTAGTTGTTGGAGATATTTTTTGCCGACTGTTTTAGTTGAGTGAACTCCGATCGGTGGGGGCGATGCGGGCGGACATCGCCGAATTCTGCGAGATGGAGCGACCACCAGCTAATCCCCCATCCATCGCCTGATGGAAAGACGGCACGTGTGCATGGGGATGGGCCAGCGCTAGCTTCTTTTATCAAAAGCCAATGCGAGCTCATTGGCCACAAGCTCTCTCGTACTTGCGCTGGAGATGCTTGACTCTAGTTTATACGAGATCACTTCGAGCGCATGCATGGCTTTTCCTGGATGCTGCCCTACCGGTACACCTGCAGCACCTAGTCCAGCCAGTTTTTGCCTTGCTGAACAGTGTATTGTATATTAGCGGCAATTTTGTATTATGCAAAAAGGAGTTGAGAAAATAATGGAAACTATACATACATGTACATGTAAGGTGGCACCACGTACACATGTAGTTTTGCTGAAATGTTTTTGAACTTTATCAACTTCTCAGTACTCACCGTAGTATCGTTAGTTTTTTTAAGAAAGAAAACACTCACTATCAACTTAGAGTACATTTAAACTCGTGCCATATTCTGAAAAACTAAAACAATAATAGAATTCTCCATGGACTTGATAGCGTGATTAGGTAGGGATAGTGCATCACACTATCATGTCCAGTACATCAATCATCACAAGTCGACAGTTTATTAATTGTTGGTAAATCAATTAACCAGTATAATAACATGCCGACCTATTGCCTTGTATTCGTGATTGGTGTTCAATTTTTAAATATAAAACCCATGCACTGTGTATGGGTTTGATATCAAACTTCTTGAAGCACAACTGTGCATACAAAACTATACTAATTTTCAAAATTGACCAGTCTGGATCGATGATGTTGAAATCTGATTACTCTGGTTCACTATAACCCACATATGCAATTCCGTAACATATCTTGGTTTCGCTATTATTTCGTCCACCCACTGTAATCTATGCCCAGACATAAATATGAGCTCGTTTTTCTGAGCAAGGCTGAGAACAAACACCGAACTGAATGGCTTTATTTTTAAAATATAGCTTCGAGCACCTTGTTTGGGAACTTTTTTCCGTTTATGTAAGAAAAACTGAAAAGCAAAAACCTGTATATTAGATTATGTTTTACAGTAGAGCATGTGTAAATCATTTAAAAATTGAACATCAAACACGAATACAAGGAAATGGATCGGCATGTCATTATTGTGGATAATTGATTTGACCAATAATTAATAAACTGCCGACTCATGATGATTGATTACATTTATTGACGATTTGTGGACGATGTCAAACTTGAATACGTTATACACCAAATGCTGAACAATCCATGTGCACAAGATTACATTTTCAGATTCTTGTTTTTGCAAAATCCACTACAGCTTCAATATGAAAAACCATAATTTTATGGAAAAAACATTGCAGACAAGTTCTCCGAAAGTGAATTTTATCAGGAAAAATCGCGCGAGAATCCAAATTGGCCAAACGCAAAATGAAAAACCAGGAAATAGTATTTGCATTGAAAATTATGACATAACAATGACATCTGGCATATGCATATAAAAGTGCATTTTATGAGGAGGTCAAATAGGGCAGTAGCCATCCTGCTGCAAATAAATATCAAAATTCACAAGTTTTTACGCTGGAATAATTGTTGTTAAAAACACAATCACAAACAGGCTTCATTCCATGTTTCGTGATCTCACTCATGGACACTGAACCCATCATGCTAAAAAGTGATGATACGTGTATTTTCCTTGGTGATGAAAATCTAGATCAATCTAGACCAATGTGGCATTAGTGCTCGATGTGTTTAAAATCCATAGAAATCGTTACGCATACATACATTACCGGTATTGTTTATTTGAAATACTTTGCCTTGTTTATTTTATTATTTTTTATTTGGGAGTGTTTACATAGTAAAATACGTAGGCACGTGGAGGCACCAGTTTGCTTCCCTGCATGCATTTGTACCCCATTGGCCCATTCAATGTAAATTATGCTGCCTTGTTTATTAAAATACGCTTCCAGATGCTATATAAAATGGTCGTAAAACCTAGAATCATGTAAAGATAAGCCCAATTGTGTAACAAAAAAAACAGCAAAAAACTATACTTAAAATAATTCATCTATACCTATGGCTCATTGAGAGAAGTGCAAACGTATTGTTCCTTCCTGAACGGAAAATTTGGAATGCAAGAATTTACGTACACGTTACTCTTCTTTATGGTCTTTTTTATATGTCATGATATTAAAAAAATGCAATTTTAATTATGCGAATACAAATGGTGTGTGACCGTAAATGACAAACTTACGCTGCATAAAAGGTCAAATTGGGGTTTTAAGCACATGAAGTCCATAAATTACACGTAGGAAGTTCCCCTGACAATCTTTTTTAATTGTTGTAGTTACTGTACATGTCAGTTTTTTTTAATGAAACTTTCACAACCTTTTTTATTATTGCAAGGATGATTGGAAACATTTTCGATCGTTTTTCTGGAAAATCGTGTAATTTTCCCGTCCTGTTTCAGGGTTCCCTGGAAATGTCAGGGAAATTGGAAAAGTTAGCGAAATTCAACAAATCAGTGATACATTTTATACAGCTAGTGATTTATTAACACGAAAATGAAGATATGACAAGCAGGGTGTTTCCTAAAGAAAATTAGTGTTCTACATGTAACTCCCAGGATTCCCCCAGACGTGGAAAACCTGGAAAATTCAGGGAAAATTGATTTACTATGAAAAAGTCAGGGAAATTCAACAAATCAATATCAGATTTTTCATGACTATACAGGGATACAGAGATGACAAGCAATCCTGTAAAAGGAATTAAAAAAAAAAACTAATCTAAATTTGCTATTTCCTTGTTACTTTTTTTTGCTCTATCACCTGTTTATGTGTAACAAGCAATAAATGCAGCATTCCTTACATCGGCATGTCATATTTTTACATTTTAACTGGTCAGGATGGTAAGGGAACTTTGTTTTAAAACCTGAAAAAGTCAGGATAAGTCGTGGAAGTTCGAATGTCATTTCTAGGGAAACCCTGTCTCCTGTTTATTCATAATGATGGTGATGGTCAACAATTTCAATGAACTACAGTTTGATCGAGCTTGCAATTAATGTGGGAATTGGTAAGTATTAATTCTTAAATTGCTTTCCAATCAAATGGATGATGCACCTCATAACCATTTCGTTTTTCAAAAGTAGTGGACCTCGAGCAATCAACCTTTTATGCTAAAACTTTGGTGTTAATTAATACTGAGGGTATGTTGGCCTGCTCACCGTGTATTTGCATTGGGGTGAATGTATTTGTTGATCATTTCAAGTAAAAGTAATTGATGGCGAATTGGACAATTTAATTGCTTGTTGACTTATTAGAGTCATTAACTTTGCTAACTGACTATCTCCTTTATCGGTTAAATCAGTAGTACGTACTACTGTGTGTACGCACGGAACTAGATGATAATATCTTAAAAGTAAAAGTTTGGTGCCCCTTGTTTGTGTGTGATTGCAATGCATGATTTGGAATCATCTATAATTAAACCTGCAAAATATGTTTTAAATTGATTGCTGATGTACACTTAAGACATTGACATTAGAAGTGGGCGAGTGTCTAAAAATATTTCAGGCAGAACTATTTATGGCATGCATATAGGGCAACGTATTGAGTTGTTTGTTTATGCTCTCCAAACATGAGGTCATTTTGTATACAGGAGGTCAACTCAACTTTTGGTTTTGCTGATTAACAACCACATACAATTTTCATCAGTGAAATTACAGATGAATTCAGTGAAATTTTTTTGTTACGAATTTGGATTTTGGCAGCGGTGTTTGAATTTCCTGAACAAAAATGACACAGAACAACTAAATTTGTGTGTGATTATTCAATAATTTTTCAATTCTGATGTAAAAAATTAATTACCTAAACTGTTGGGTGTTTAAACTTGTGCAGAGTTTCTGAATTACGTGCAAATGACTGTAAATTCTGCAAAATCCCGATATTCACAAATGAAAAGCAGAAAAATAAATAATGTTATCATTATTTTTGGTTTATTTCCTTTCGTGACACATAGCCCAGATAACGTTTTGAATCGTGCTGCCCCTAGATTAAGGCTTCCCTGCATGGCCTTAGAATCGCTAAAGTGACTAAAAGTTCAGGTCAACTTGTTTTAAGTTGACCCTTGGATTTCACTACCCCTATTTCTACTCATTTCGTTGGCATATCGTTATTTTATTTTTCGAAACGTTCTTTTTGACATTGCCTAAAGGCGTTTACATGTATCTGCAATTTGAAGAGGCTCATTTTTGGCGCCAAATGTGAAATTAAATTTGTGATAAATTTGTCATCAAACACTTATCAACACAAATTAGTTTGAATCTGACGATTTGTGCATACTATAACGTGGTCAGGACATCATAGCAATTACCTAAAAGTGCATTTTAATATTCCCAAAAACTATATTAGAAATTTACATTTTTGTTGAAGGAGGGGTTTGAACGTGTTGCATTTTGGGAAGTCCAGCCCAGGTCGCCAAATGCGTTTGTCAGTTTTCCCCTAACATCCGCGGCATTAATCTTGTTTATATTCCCGAGCTATGCTGCTATTATTTATAGGGTTTTTTACCCCAAACTCCTTCTGATTACTTTAAGAGTACATGTTATTGAGAAATATCGCGGTATAAAACCGCCTAAATTAGGGTGTACGCAAATTTTAATTTTTCTCCCATTTTCAAGGTTTTAAATAGGGATCTCTTGGGCACAAATGCCTTCCGTGAAATTAGTACTCTTCAGGTTAGTAGGTCATGGTGCGACTTGGGGTTGTTCTGGAGCCTTATAAAGTAATTATCTGCATGAACGTTCGAAATTTCCAATATTTTAGAAATGAATCCCAGTGCGATTATTTCCAATTGCGCTCAATCGACAAGCAGTGCAACGGATGCGTTTCCTACGGCGTGTAATCTAATTATCAACGCCATTAATTAGGCTGCTCTAGCCCAATTAGAAGTCAGCTGTTGGACAATCTGGTAATGGCCGCATACTGTTACTGACTGAACTGAAATGATGGCAGATCTGATGAAAAGAGGCAAAAAGGCCACAGCAACCTATATCCACGAAGAATGTCTCAGTGGTGGTGTACCCCACGTCCTGACAGATATTTTGAACGACCTTTTAGACCCTAGGAAACCAAGTATTGAAAAGGAATCTATAGAATGGTGTCGTTGGTTAATGGCATCTGGTCAAACGCCAGATGAATTTGCCTCAACAGGTCAGTTGTGTTTTTTAAGCTTTTAAGACTACTGAAATGAAAGTCTATTTGAAATACTCGTGTGATTTTTTTTTATTTGAATGTTTTTTATATATATACCAGTGAGGTTGTATGACAACGCCACAACTTGTGGTCTCGTTTGGACGGCACATTTTGTTGCGTACAGATGTCGGACGTGTGGAATCTCACCCTGTATGTCTCTGTGTGCATCGTGTTTCCAGCAAGGCAATCATGAAGGACATGATTTTAACATGTTCAGAAGTCAGGCGGGTGGGGCGTGTGATTGTGGAGACACGAGCGTCATGAAGGAATCTGGGTAAGATGTTGATGATCGTCATTGTAAAATTGAATTTCTTAAAGCTCAAGGCAACAAATAGGTAAAGCGCGGAGGCATTATACAGTCCTCTTCCAAAGGCTGTCCTCTGCAAGAAATAAGACCAATAGTGTGGATCCAAATGCGCTCGGAGTTCTATATGTGAATTGGAATGAAAGGTTCTTCCACCCCAGTGGTTTCGTTTAAAAATTCCCTCCTCCAAATTCGAATTTGTTGAGCAAGCGAATTTTTGAAAAAGACTCGTGCATTGAACATCCCGTCTTGATCACAGAGTATCTCATTGGAGACCCTTGATCCAGTATTGAGACCAGTATTGCTCACGTTTCACTGAAATTTACTGGTGACAAATTTGGAAATCCTACTCTGCACCATTTCCAATTGCTGCTTTGGACCCTACCAGTCCCTATCACGAAGGAAGTTCAACAGATTACGCTGACCTTTCAGACGGGAGCAAGCACGTTGATTCCTTCAGTGTAGCGCGCGTGCAGTCCCTGACATCTACGAGCTTCACTGACAATTGATAAATGCATTGTTGCTCTGAGAGATAGCTTTCCACGCTTTCGTTTTCTAATTCCCACATATTGACACTGTACTTAACATTCCAGATTTTGCCATAAACATGGTCCAAAAGCACAAAAAGATAAACCGTTACCACCTCGTGACTTGCTTTGCGTTGCCGAAGTTGTGCTGCCAAGGCTGATGCTGAGGTTGGTGCAGCATTTTCGTGATAACAGCCAACCGTGTAAGTTAATTGTTTTGAAGTTTGTGAAGTTTGTTTTTTCTTGTGTATTAAGTATTTTGCATTGTCATGTGATTTTAGCAAGTGGGCCGGATTCTGCTAATAATGCAATTCAAACGGCGAGTAATTTTTTAGCATTGCTCCACGAATTTAGCCAGCTTGGGGCTGCCATGAGACATGTTATAACCAACTCATTAATAAATCCCCAAATCTATAAAACTCTTATCAATGGTAAGACATTTCTGAACTATAGTCGCATTTTTAAACGGTTTCTTTAAAATTTAAAAATATTAATATCGTTATAATTTTAATGTTTTTAAATATGCTGCGGTTTATTGAATTTTTTAATTCGACATATGCTCGGTGCTTATACACAACATGTGCTGACTAATTATTTTTTTACATAGCTCAATCTGAAGCAAATGAACTTCAGTTGTACATCAATAAGAGCTATATGAAATATGCAGAGGCGCTCCAATTTTTGCAAATGCCCACAATGTCAAATGAAAGCAGTAAGTATTCCCTTTATTCTCGTGTAGTATCACGTCATTGCCCAGTGTTGTAGAATGCATTGGATTTTCATTGCAGATTATCTGTCGGTTCAGAACAACTTGGTTCACCGTACATTTCTTGACGAATTGGTGTTTTGGACTGTAATGTTTGAATTCCCCCAAGAATTAGTATGTTTTTTACTAAACATGCTGCCTGATGATACTTACAAGGTAATTTAAAAATTTAAAAATTGCTTTAACTGTAGTTGAAGATGATGCAGCATCTGTAGCAAAAATGGAACTATTGCAATGTAACTAAACATTTCTTTCTTTTCTGACAGGAAGCATTCACGAGAGCATTTGTTCGGCATTACTCACGGATCGCTGTAATGTTAGTGAAGTCCAAAGATCACGACAAACTATCAAGCCGTGTTGTTCACGTCAGCGTGCAGCTTTTCAGCAATGCTGTTCTTTCCTTGCGTATGACTGAAGAACTACATCTCCTTCATGTCATGGTTATCAGTTTGAAGGACATGATGCGTCAGATTTTAATACCCAGCGTTCTTCATGGTGACTATAAGTTTAGAAAATGTAATTTTTGCATTCCTTCAGGATAATTAGAAGTGTATTTATTGTCATATTTTAATGAAAGTGCCAGAGAAAAATCAGCATTACTCTGTGGATTGCCTCAATGATGTGATGAAGGATCACCGGTACTGGTCGCTTTTAAGTGACCTCAACAACGTTCTTTCACACAAGCCTATAGTGATGAAGTTTCTCAATGATAATTCCCTTTTGGAGATGTGGTTCAAGTTTCTGACGATGTTTCAAGGTATTTGCACAGAACATTCATTGAACTTTGTTGTACTTCTTGGTATGTGTCCAGTGCGTGATTTGATGACTTTGCAGGGATGAATTCGAATAAGCGAGAATTAATTCAACACGTAAAATTTGAGCCCAACACTTACTATGCGGCGTTCTCTGCTGAATTAGAAGCATCTGCCTCAATAATGTGGGCTTTAATAGCTCATCTTAAGGATGCGGTGAGTGCTGCATGCGTTTGTGCATTAATGATTGAGTGTGATTGGAATTTTAACAGCTACAATGTGATTTCGATTTTTTTTCAAAATCAATTTCTAGGACACACTCCATTTAACTCATCAGGTGTTGTCTTATTGTCTCACGGCCCTTCAGGATTGGTTTGATGCCCTTGGTTTTCCAAACACCGACATGGTAACTCGTAGACCCTTATATTAGAAAATTCTGAAGGCTGTTCCAGATTCTTTCTAGCAAATCAAAAATTTCTTTTTATTTTTTCTAAGGCCGATCCGATGCAGATTTCTTTTCACCTACCCTTGCATCGATACTTGGCAGTGTTTATAAATCACGCGGTTCAGCATCAAAACGAACGTCTAGAAAACATTTTGCCATCAACAGATGTTCTGAAAAACTTGTTGATTCATCCTTTAAAAGCGCAGGTAATAAAATGCATCAGTAAACACAATGTAATTTTGGCATTATCTCTTGTTATAAATCTTACCTTTTTAAATTAGGTGGTCTTTTGTGAAATACTCTGTGGGATGTGGGTGCGGAATGGGCTTCAAATGAAGGGACAGGCAATGACATATATCCAGTGTCATTTCTGCAACTCAATGGTGGATGCTGATATATTTTTGCTTCAGTTGTGCGCAACCCATGTTGATCCTGATTGGTTTGTTGCAACTGCAATCGAAAGGTAAGCAAAGTCTTTTAAAAACTTATTTTTTGCGTAAATTTTCTTATCACAACATTTCTGGCAACACTATTAAAAACGTCTTGAAAATTTTGCGATAAGTAACATGTACCGAGTAAGCTGTATCCAGCTTATGATTTTTGTGTTTTGATTATGTTGGTTCTTTTTGAAGGTTTCACATGTTTAAGTGGTTGTCATTTGATCCTAATCGAACCTTACCTGCGACCGAACCAGATCACGACATAGCCATGTTGGAAGGACTACTGACGTTTCTGGCAACTTTACTCTCTGTTCGCACTAACTTAGGTAAGTGTTAATGTCATCTAGCTTGTTGTTAGTCTGTTTCTGCTCATCTTGGCGTTTCACTTATTGTTGTATTCTGCTCAGGACTGTCAGATGAGGAGTTGACTAAGGTGGAAATGGTAACACTGCTCAGCATGAGCGATAAGACTCATAGTCAGCTGATGGACTTGATGCCAGAGAAATGTGGTTCTGTAGCACCGAACAAGAATTTTGAAACCACGTTGGCATCGGTTCGTAGTTTATGATTCATTACATTCTCATTTAGAACCCAGAGGAAAATATTTAGCATCAGAAGCTGCAACTCCTAAAGTTGTATTCTGTTTTTGGTAGGTTGCAGATTATATAGCTCCGAACTTCCAAGCTGGTGGAAACATGTTTCAGGGAATGTACGTCCCTAAAGGTTAGTTAATAACTCCTGTTGGTTTCACAAAGATATCACTGTTTTTTAATTTTTTTTATTTGAGGATATGACATGTATGAATTTTTTTTTTTCGATTATCCGCATAGCTGATGTCTGGGAGTATGATTATGACCCCATTTACGCTTTAATGCGAGCAGTTCACAGAAGAGATTTCCAAGCTTCTTTGGATCGTTTTACGCACTTGTAAGTTGAAATTTGCATCACAAACCATCTTTTCTTTGTTTTCCTAACGCATTGCATTTCTTTTTGCTATGTAGTGCCCACCTATCTGGAAAACTTACAGACAGTGGAAGTCCCTGGCCACCTTTCAGAATACCAGGTCCTGTTTGTTCTGAGTATATCGATCCTAGAAAACTGTTACAGTGTAAAACAATGCACGGGCTGCTATTCTCAGTTTTATACAAGGTAAAATACATTTTTAATTTTCATTCATGTTTTGCTTGATGTCAAAATCCTTGCACGTTTCTTGTTGCAGGCTGTTACTGAGCCAACTGTTTCAGAATTTGCGACATCTTTGTGCGTTTATTTATTGGACATGGCGATTAGCTTCTCTGGCACTGAAAGCCTGTCTGGCAAGGTTGGCGAATACAAGAATCTTTCTCAAAAGTGGATTTTATGTTTTTGTTGAAAATGCCTTCACACTACTTTTTAACTTTTTTCGGCAGGAACTGCTTCACTTCAGTGGAACCATTGAAGACGAAGTTCCAGATATTCAATTCAAAGAGTGGTTTAGTAGCAGCTTTATTCACACAAATTTGCAGCAAACCATTTCTAAGGTTAGTTGTTGAAGTTTTTCATTGGGAAACTGCGAAAGTATGGGCTCACTTTGATGGGAACAAATGCTAGCTAACATGCAAACATATTGTTGAATTGGTGATGATTTTATTTAGGTAATATTCACCAACGAAAATTCAGAAGGCAGCAGCATGGAAGTCGACAGATACACAGAGTTGGACATGGAAGATGGCGGATTGTCCTCAATGTTGGACTCTCCTATCTATGATATTGCGAGTGAAGCTGGTAATGCAGAATTGACATAAGACGAGGTATTTGGACATTATGTGCTATGTCCATAGTGAACATTTCTCTTTGTTCATGCTTCAATTTTAGGAACGCCAGAAGATCAAAGTGCTCTCCCAATAACTCATATTCCGCTCAATTTATCTGAGCCCACAACTTCTCAAGCTTTAGTGCCAGTTTCAGGTAGTTCTCTAACTGTGCTGATACTCATTACAAGCATGTGCTAGACAACTTTTAATCTTTTGGGAAATGGTTTCAAGGTTCAAACATGATGGTCGTCGAAGCAGACCCCAGAGCGATGGTTTTTAGACCACCACAATCCTCACAGCTAGTTGCAGTTCCAAACAGCTTACTATATCTTCCAATTCCCTCTACGGGCCCCATGCACCCTCATTCTGCTCAAAGTTCCGTTGCTTTAACGTCTTCACGAGTAAGTAAACAAGGTGCAACGAGACACCTTTATTACCTTTTTTGCTTGCAAAGTTTGGGTTACACTGAATTTAGAGATAATTTGTTTGCAAGGTTAAGATGGGTTTGTATGTTCCAATGAACAACTAGCAATTTTGTTTGGAAATACAGTGAGTCTCGAAAAGTTCCACGGGCCTAATCACATCTTCTCTATCAGGTGCAAAGTAATCACTTATCAAAGAAAATTGCAATTTACTTTATTCTGCATATATTCTCAGAATTGTTTAATATCATATGTTTGGATCAATTTCTCCAAATGCTGATTTTGTTTGCCTGCCACAAACATAGGTGCATATATAGTTAAAAAAGTGTAAATAAATTTATATGCACATGTAAATTTAGCTTTGCTTGCGCAAACATGCATTGAACATTGTTGATTGCATCGCTTGAGTAATCAAAGAAATATTAGTTGATTTGCTCGTGTACAGTTCATTTATATAGCTTCGACACAGCTGTTCTAATCATAGCCTCCAAATGATGTACCAAGCTGATGACATCACGTGATTACTAGAAAATCTGTTGACAATTGATGATCTGCTTTAAATTGTCTATGTCAGAAATTTCCCATTCTGTGAGACGATGTTATTTAGAATCGGAATTCTGAGAATGCAATGAAAAATATTTCAGGAAACGTTTTTTTTTCTTCTGCTAAACAATCAGCTTTGGATTTACTCAAACATAAGAACGAGGGGCTAGCTGCCATACAGGTGGAATGGTTGCCAACTTTTTGATTGATTTGCAGTCTGTAAATGCAACACGTTATTACATCAATTTGCACAATTAAGTTGCTCGTTGCTAGATTCCAACCAAGATGAGGTGTTTGTTTCAGAATGTGTCAGCCCACTCCTCCCTGCCTAAGAGGTATGCTTTGTTTTTGAGACGTATGAAGGCCACAGTGCAGCAATCAATTGGAATGGTACCCACTTCCCCTGTGCCCAGTTCACTACCTATGTTGTTGGTATGATGCCCGCTGTGTTGTCAGTTGTGGCTATGCCATGAGTCCCTCTTGTCTTGCCTTAGCTAATCTGCATCCTTCACTGTTCTAGAGTGGACATCATAGTGATACCGACCAGGAAAAAGTGCCTGCAGCCATGAAGGCTTTGCCAGCTTCGCAGATCGGCTATGTTGAAGTGAAGGAAAGCATTTTGTCTCTCCTGTTGAAGTTGCATTCGAAGCTTTCTGGAAATTCCAACAGTTACACTCCACTCGCGCAAAATTCTCAGGGTGCTCAACGCAGAATTGAATCTAGGATTGGCAATGGACCGCATTTTGTTGGAGTGGCTCTAGACAAGTAAGTGTTGAAGTAATGGGGCTTAAATAATTTCAGCTAGTTTGTGAAGTAAGATTGTGTTGAATTAAGAATAAGTAGGTTTTGTTCAAAATAATACCATAACTGATTCCTACGTTTTAGAATCTGTCAAATGAGTAGCCAGAATTGCAGGAACATCCATGATATTCGTAACCGATTGTGGCCTCCTCAATCCATGGACACTTCTGAAGAAGAAAATTGCAATTCCAGGAGTTTCTCTGTCAAGGATGACAGGCAAGTGCTGTTATAATTTTTAGCCATATTTGTCGCCTGAAATTTCACTAAATAAATTAAGCAATAATAATTTTGTAATTTATTTATACAGGCGTCGGAAAGCCAGAGAAAGACAGCAGAAACTTATCGCAGAATTTGCTTC
This sequence comes from Kryphioiulus occultus, assembly GCA_034687865.1. Lineage (NCBI taxonomy): Eukaryota > Metazoa > Arthropoda > Diplopoda > Julida > Julidae > Kryphioiulus > Kryphioiulus occultus. The sequence continues at coordinate 32,967 of JAQGAF010000286.1, forward strand.
GCAGCAAAAAGCCTTCATGGAGCAGTCAAAAGGTTAATAACATATTTTATTTTGAAGTAATCTACTTGCCCCTTTATCTCATACAGAAAATTAAATGAACTGAAAAATTGTAGGCTGCTAACTTTTGGAAAATCAAATATTTTTCTCATTTTAAGGTTGAAAGCATGCATTTGTAGGATTATTTTCACATTTATTTTTTAAACTGAGTGAATGTGACCCCTTGAAAATGTTGTGACCTTATCAGGAATGCAGTGTCGAATAGTTTGTTGAATTGAATGTTTTTGAATAAGAAGCTGATTGACTTCTTTTTAAGATGTTGATTATGCAGAGGATGAACCAGTGAACACCAGTGATTCCGAAACCATGGAGACGCCTTTGTGCAGCTATAGTGCCCAGTATGACTGCGCAATATGCGGTCAAACATCTCCATCCACAGACGATAAACCCATTGGTTTGGTTTGTCTGTTGCAGGCATCGAGCGGTTTGTTGGAATTTCATAAATTGCATCACACAATTAATACCGCAAATTTCTAACCATTTACACTTAATTTGATGTAAATACAACTGTTTTTATAGTGTTGGGTTCTTCCAGCAGCACTGCTGAGCGTTTAGCCTTACCTCTTTCTGAAGATGAAATGAAAGCATTGGAAGTCAGCCAGCGAAGAGCTTCTTTTATGAGCAAGAGATCTGATGAGTTGGGGCACAATTTTGATGATGTAAGATTCAGCAACGTCCTGTTTTATTTTGAGTATTCTACAATCCGTTTTGATTGGATTGTATTTAAAAAAATCATTTTGGCTGAATATTATTTTTACCTTTTACTTTGAAAGGTGTCCCGGTTGATGTCTGTAAATATTGGATGGGAAGGAGGTATCCACGTAAGGACATGCGGTCATTATCTGCATCTTGATTGTGAAAAGTCCTACGTTCAATCTCTTCGGGTTAGTGTTCATTGAAACTGAGTTGTTTTTTGGCTGCATTTTACTAATCCAGAATTGTGTCTTGATACCAACAGAGTCAGAGGCAACCATCTCTTCAAGTCGAAAAGGGTGAATATTGGTGTCCTATTTGCCGTCAGTTGGCAAATTCAGTTTTGCCAGTTGCTCCTGACATTGACGAAATTGCGGCTGTTGTTAAAAGTCGATCAAACAATCAACGTGCGTTGGCTTTGGAGTTACTTCATCTGATTAATTCGGATCCACCGACACCTGTAAGTTTCCCCAACTAAAACATCCAGATTCATTGTGCTGTTCAAGTTTAACAAGCTGATTATTTTATTTCAGCAAAAATCGAATTTAATGAAAGCTATGAGCTGCATAATGGAAGACATGACAAATGCTACGTACCATCAATATAAAAGTTGTTCGTTATCACAGCGAGTGGAAGTGTTTTTTCTATTTATATCATCTGTTGCGAGGTACGTCTTTATCGTGCATGTATCACGAATAGAATAAATTACATCACATTGCGTTTCAATCAAAACATTCTTGTAACATAATTGTTATAGAACGAATCTTGAATTGGAAATTGTGCTCAGAGGTGGAAACGTGTGTAACGAGCCTATGCATGGCTCAATTAGGCCATGTTTTGGTGAGTGTAACGCGTTGAGTTCATGACATTTCAGAGAAGTGTTTGCTTTTATTTCACGATTCTTAATGAGCCTCTACTTCCAGTGCCTCTACTACATGTCCTTGCTACGCATTCTAAAATTTTGCCTGTTAAGCCACATAAGCAGTTATGGCCAACGATTACTGGCTTGCAGAGTGAGGACAATCTTTCAAGGTAAGACCATTTAGCTTGTATTTGTTAGTAGTGTACCTGAAACTGATCAAAGATGTTTGATATCAACATCATGGTTTTCTATTTCTAGCTTAAGCCGATGCGAGAAAGAAATTCCATTGCTATTGAAAGACATTTCTTCTGTTCTGCTACAGTTTGTTTTGACACTTCCCATGCATATCGATAAAGGTAAAAATTATATTTATTTCTGGGGCATTCTGACTTTACAGGGAATCAGTTGTTTATTTAATTTTTTATGATGCGTTATTTTTATTATTTATCTCATTGTTATTATTTGGCTAATGTATGATTATGAAGTATTTTGTTGGTTTTGTTGTATTTGATAACCAAAAGTTACTGAGCACTGGGCTGTTAATTTTTCTGTATGCATATTTCTAATTGTGGAAGTTTTCCCCCTTTTCTTTAGATTATTTTACATGCTTGGTGCACATGCTCTATAATATTGTATATACTCAAGCTGTAACTATTTTGAGCTGTAAAATGTCAGAGGAACAGAGGATGTATTGGAAAGCCTTAGGGAAACAGGAATCTGTAAGTTGACTTCCTGCCCAAATGAGTTGGACTAGTCGGGTGTAAATACATATCAATGACAAAATAAACTTTCCTTATTTCTAGTCGTTAACCACATTGACCAGTGTTTTGGGTGAGGTGATTGATAACTGTGAACATAGTGCACTTTATCTCCAAGATGATGACATGGAGAGACCATTAGTAAGTTTGTTTGACACGTAATTTGCTCATTGCAGTTTTTCAATAATTTATAATTATTCATATTATAATGCTATCCTGCTTTGTCTTTCTGGTCCCTAGAATCCTTATTGGATTTTAAATATTGCCTACTATTTGATATTAGCATTTGTCTTTGCACAGGTATGTAAAATCGTTAGAAATTAATGTACGTTTCTCCATACTATTTGTAGACTCTGAAAAATTGCTCCTTGCCTGAATTGGAAAAGGAAATCAGACAGATGTGCATACCATTCATGAGAATATCTGCTTTGCTACAGTACCACATTTACAAAGAAGCATTGCCTATTGCACAGGTACTTGTTCTTGTTGTAATTGTTGTAATTTGTAATAATTATCCTAAATGCACTGCAAGAAATGAGTAAGATGTGCAATGAAATTCATTCGCTACTGGACATTTTTGACACAGGAAAACGATGAGGAATTCAAATTGCTGACCAGGTTTTTAGGACTAGGCGACTGCGAGTGGAACTTGGATAGCGGGGAAATTCAGAAAGACTGTGCAGTCTGCCTAACGTGGATTGTTGACCAGCCTCGAGTCGTGGTACAGAACTGGTGCCAGGAATTCATCGCCTTTGTTAATACAGCTCAAATTGCCTCAAGGGTAAGGCTAGTTAATACTTCTCGTTCGTAAAATGTGGAAATACGTCATGTTTGACACTTTTTCTCACTGGGTTGTGATAACTTACGTAAATTTTCTAGAATCTTCTTGCCCAGCATCAGATTTGGGGTCAGCCGCGACTTCTTCGGCTTCCCAAAAATTATGATCAGATCTTTCAGCACTATCACCAAAAGAAATGCTCGCGGTGTGGAGGCGTGCCCAAAGAACCGTCGCTGTGCCTCATATGTGGCACATTGGTCTGTTTAAGGGAAAATTGCTGTAGACAACTCGCTGTGGGAGAAACTGTACAGGTTTGTCCCTAACCCTACCATTCTAACCAAAATTCATCGCTACCGGATTTATTGATTTAATGGTAAATTGTTCTCATTCAAGCACTCTATCGACTGTGGAGCTGGTACGGCCATGTTTCTGGCTGTGAATTCATCCACCATTATTGTGATCCGTGGAAAGCGAGCCTGTTTATGGGGATCTGTATATTTGGACAGCTTTGGAGAGGAGGATCGCGATCTCAAGTAAGGTTTTTTTCATTAATTATATGGTGGTTGATGCATAGAGATGGAAAATAGCAGTTGACTACCTACCTGGAAACCGTTAAATTTAAACATGAAGTCAAATTAGCACAAAAATGATTGACCTGACAATCAATTCCACCATTCGCCTAAAATTAAGCATTTATGATTTTCAGCGCTCCTAAATTAATCTTAATTTATACATTTTTGGTGATTTAGGTTAAAACAAAATTTAAATCGCCTTCATTGTTGCCTTTGTTATTAATATTTTTGGAAAACGTTTTCGAGAGATCCCACCTAAAATCCGTTATTTCAGGTGATTTTTTATTCAAGTTATGTCTATGGAGTTTGTTTCTGTCAATTTGAATATTTTTGAAATTTTCTAAATGATCTAAAACTGCAGTATTGGTGATCTAGTTTATATTAGAAATCCATCCAAAATTTCTTTCAGTATTACTATTATATAAAAAAAAATTTTAAGGAAAATATACTTAAATTCCAGTATTTCTGCTAGGTTTTCAAAGAAAAGTGCTCTTAAACGCCATCATTGAGATATGTTTGTTGAGCAATGTTGACTAAAAACCTTGTAGTTTTGCAAAATTCGCCTATGGTTTTACTTATTAAAATATATTTTTTTGAGCCTGGAAAAATTTGGAAAACCTTGAAAACTCAAGTAATTTGGTTTTTGGAAATTTATAGTCACAATGATAACAAATTTATTTATGTAATTGGCGAAAACTTGGCTATGGAAAATACCCCCATTTGCGTCTGAAATGTTTTTAAAAACAGTTGCCTGGAATTGGTTTTTTTTTTTTGCAGGCGTGGCAAACCTTTATATTTAATCATGGAGCGTTATCGTCTTCTAGAGCAGCAATGGATTACCCATACTTTCGATCACACGAATAAACGCTGGATTTTTCACAAGGACAGCCTCTGATATTTGTAGTTCGAGAAACGAGGTTCTCTTATCTTTAGGTAAGATTTGTTTTTAACTTCAATTTTTAAATATAACGTTACTCCGGGGATCTTGTCCGTGTCATCCCTTTATTTTGTGAGTTAAGTGTGAGATGCTGTATCATTGCTTTAATTTAAATATTCTGCCATTTATTAATACACATGAATGAGAACTCTTGCCTGCACCCAACACCTTGCCCCTACCCTCTATTTTTAAGTGCTATTTTGTATTTATTTAATATGAAGCCACTGCTTGATACGAGACATTGCGATTCATTAGCAAAAGCTCTATGCATATTGCCTGAGAAATTCGTGTCATACTGTTCATTTGTCCAGTCTTCATGATCAATTTATTGGTAAAATCAGGAGAGCCCTTGCATTTGAAAATCATGTAATACCTAAGGCATTCGGAGATGCTGTATTTCAATCTGCAATAACTACAGTATATTGAATTCATTCTCAGCGAACTCTGACTAAAATAAATTTAAAGGGCAGTATTTATTATCACCCATTAGAACCTGTTTGGTTTCATTTACCGAATAACCTGAATGTCAAATTTGACTGCTTCGCACATTGTCAAGTCCTTGTTTAATTGTGTTCTTTTCTTTTGTTTGTTGATGAATTCTACATTGTTTCTGTTCTATAATCTCTTAATACACGATTAAGAAATAATGACGTGCTCACATTTTTAATATTAGAACTACCGTCCATTCAACGATATTTGAAATTTTATCGGTAATTAATTTGCTTCTTGTTGAGAACGAATTACCTGTTGAAATTGATTTGACTGTTACCAGCAAATGTAATACCTCTGCTCTGACTGCCAGAGGAAGTTTCAGTCAGTCACACTTTACCCATTTTGTGCAACTTTTCTTGTTTTTGATATATGAAAGTTGGCAAATAGTTGTACCAGTACCATGCTTTTGAGTGTAATTGAACTTTTGTCATTTAATTTAAAAATTAAAACGGTTGTAATATCATTTTGGAGTTATGATGCGCATAATTCGACGAAAATTGAAAGCTGTCACTAACATCAACTTGTCAAGATGGTTTGTTTGCAAAAAACATTGGGGTCGTCCATAAGTAACTTCATGTTCTAAAAGGGGTCTTGGCGTACATGTAAGATCCCTACGCCAGCTTTCCACCCACAATCCCCTAATTTGGTTATCTTGATTAAAGGTAATAGGTGTGCCCTTTTACCAGCTGTTCAAGTCATTACCCAAAAGTATTCTATGTCCCCCCAACTGTCTTCATGACTGTCGGACAGTTAGCTGGTCTCATGAAAATTGGGTTTCATTTTAGTTTGCTAATCTCTATTGTCACAAAACGTACTTCTTAAACGTGTTGGCAATGCGAAAACAGGGTTACGTGCCAGTCGGCATTTTTTGAAGGCTGGTTATGTGATGCGTGACCTCTGTAGGCCACTTTGTATTTTACGAAGCTCGACAAAGCCTCACATTCTCCAGCTTTTTCTTGCGTTAAATGTCACCACGATTATCCTTTTAAGTTAATCTTTCATTAATGGTTTGATTCGTTTGTAAACTCTAAATAGATAAACGATAAGCGTTTTACTGTCGAGAATCAATAGCGAGCGATTAGCGACACTAATCTTGACATCACTGCGTAAAAAATAATGGTGTGACACTATTGTTTTTATATAGTGATGTCAAGGTGATTTTATACAAATTGAGGGTAGCTGGGTGACATCATTGACATAAAGTGATGATAAAGTGAAATTTCGCACTTGGAATGACCAATTTTAAATTAGACAACCATTGACGCACTAAAACGAGCCATAACTTCCTGACGTGACAAGGAACAACAGCGAAAATAATGATGGGGTATAATTGTTCAGTAGCTTCAATTTTTGGTGGTTTTGTGGGTACGTAATTACAAAATTAGGATACCAATTGTGTATTTTTTTTTTTTTTTTTTATCTTAGTCGTGATCAAACGCTTTTGAATCATTCTTGCTTTAAGTTGCTTAATAGCTTATGAAAGATTCATGGGTAATTCATTTCTAAACCTTTCTAAATTTCTAAATTTGTGGTGGTTTTTGTGGGTACGTAAATAAAACATTACGATAAAAATTGTATATTTTTCTTGTTTTTTCTTAGTCCTGATCAAATGCTTTTGAATCGTTCTTTCCCAATAACTTCTGAAAGATTCATGCGGAATTTATTTCTATACCTGACTTATGTTTTTCACATAAATCAGTGTTTCTCAACTTTTTGCAGGTGACCTCCTTGAAATTTATATTTATCAATGAGGGATTCCCAAACACATACCGGTACATGTACCTGTTCTTACAACACGTGGGACGTGGATTGGAATCAAGTTTACCCAAAATCTTAAAAATGCTAAATTTCATTCAATGATGATGATGCCTATGGATGATGGTATATCTTAAAAATGCTCAGTCTTAATGTCATCTAATTAATGGTGATGGTATAGGAAGGCAGAGTATGTAACATTTTCATTTTTCAACTGAGTGAACTGACCTCCTCACCTCCAGAATATTGCCAATGGTTGCGAAACACTGGTCTAGATTATGAATCGTTCCTGATCATGGAAAATCCAAGATCCACCCATACCTTTCAAAACTTCAAACATTGCAATTTCTATTTACAATCCATGGTTTTCCTGTTCCATTTTATTGATAATGGTAGTACTACTACCGGCCCGAGACGTTTATTTAGGAATTGTTTGCGCAAAGAGATCTTTTATTTTTGTTTGGCAAAATCGCCTTCGCAACTCGTTTTGGTATTGTGTACGTTTGCTAATGGCTTGTTTTGTTTTCAAGTCACCTCGCTCTGTTCACTGTTATTAGGTCAGGTAGGGATTTTCGTTTGTTTTGAATCGACCAGCCCACTCTTTTCATACAAATTTTCAGGCCTAAAGCATTCCCAGAAGCCACTGTTTGCTCAGCAGTCTGGTGAGGCCAGCAGTTATTAGTTATTTATGTATAATCCAATTATAAAAATGCCGGTTAAGGTTCGCTAAACTGGTTTTCCTGATTTATTCAGCCCTATTCAATAGCTGCATTTTTCAAGATCTTCCAGCAGCAATTAAGACATTCCCCTAGCATGCAGTCACCCTTTTGTACCATTGCAGAGGTTGCATCTTAGAACGTGTCCGCCATTTTTTATTCGAGGTTTTTTGCTGAGTTCTCATTATTTGTTTCATGTTTCGCAATAAACGTGGATCGGTCGTTGCCTCCACACACCTACTTATTTGGGCGGAGGAGCAAATGACTCCTCCTCTCAATTTGGTCACCTGTGACAACGCATGATGAAATTCAACGATAACGTACCACGTGTGTTGATCGATGAGTCGACTTTCTGTTCAGTTTCAAATCCTGCTATGACAGCTCGTACGCTCCTTTAATCTCCGGTTAATTCGTGTTCATTTGGCTCATTAAGCAGTTAACAAGACAAGATTTGGGCGCCTGATCACGGGATGTTTATGCTAATGACTCGTGCTAATTAAGCTGGGAATTATCAAACACCTGGGGGTTGTGAAATCCGAGTTTTTCTGACTGAGGTAAGCAAGCTAATGTCTTATATTCACTAATTGTGAGGTTATTAGTTTATAAGTGTGCTAAGTGCCATATTATTTCTTACATTTGTATACTGTTCCAAGTAATCAGTAATGTCATTTCCACAAGACTAAATCGATGGTGATAAGGGAAAGTTTAATCAACTACATTTGTTATGTCATCATCTTGGTTGGGGGATATCATTGCTGTTTCTGAAATTTGGGTTAAAATCCATCGTTTGTGGCCCAGTTTCATCAAAAATTTCGATCATGGCGTTTTACATGTATTATTATTATTATTATTATTATTATTACAACCTTAATATTAACTTAACGACTTTCATCTCTGTATGTTTTCGACCTTTACGAAATAATTTTTAACCGACTAACCGGTGTCCTAAAGGACTGAAATTTAGCACATATTTTTTATTGACCCAACATTTCATGTCATTTAATCGTGCATGGTAACCCACAATGCCTTTCTTTTTAACAACTACTCGAATGCATCTTGTGATGGGTTGTTCGTCAAAAACAGTATTTTTCTTGACGCCTTATTTCATGTCATTCGCTTTGTCATTTGTTTTTATGAGAAAAATTCATCATTTCTGATCAAATTTTAGACGAAATCGAAAAACTCTTGGTCAATGATTACGTCATTATAGTGGGATTCAGGGTTCTGGAAGCGATGACATGGGATCCAAAAATTGCGGAAAAGTGAAGACAAAATATTTTAATGTCCCCTAACTTGTTCGAACAAATGTACGTTAAACTTAATTTACGTTAAATTTGTACCTTCGAACGAGGTTGTCAAGATTTGAACAAGATTTCTGTTTCATCAGGCTGGTAAAACCGAAATTTGCTTGCATAACATCCCACGTAACTTGACATTTATTTAACTTATCTAAGTGCACTCAAATTTGCTTATCAGTATTCTCGGTGAGCTTGTCAAATTACGAAATCTCAGCTCCAGTTAGCTGAATTTGGGGGAGTCTGATAATTGAAAAGTAACATATTTTGGAATGAGCAATCGGCCATCTTGGATTCAAAATGGCGTTAGTTTTTTCGGTTTTTCTAGGCCATGGCACACCAGACACCAGTTTATTTACAAACATAGCTAGGAAATGAATAAATTGTCTTTACGCATTTGGCACATGTACGGCAAAATAGGCAAACCAAACCGCTGAACTTTTCTTGCAAAAAAGGGCTTCGAATAAATCGAATTGACGAAATCAATGTTAACGTATTGCAACATTCCCAGACATGGTGATTAAATCAATTTCAATCAGTGATAACGAAAGCAAAAGCGAAATAAAAACCATTCATTTTGTGCAAACGGCCATAAAATACACTTTATTGTGTGTGTGTCACACTTTCTATAACATGTATAAATAATTGGGGGAATTCGTATAGAAATACAGGATGAATCCATCAAGGGGGTCATGAGGTCAGTGTGATGGGAAACGTTTGTTTGTAAATAATGCAATTTCCGTTTTTGCATATTCAATCGGATACTCGTATTTGCAATGCTAGACACCAATCACGTCACTTATTTGCATTATTGCAAAACAATGTTTGAGATATCATACAGTGTATATCCAGATTTTTTTTCAAACAAACATTTTGCCTACTTACATGTCACGTATGCCATTGCGGTTATAAATTATTTTTGATTTAGTGAACGTATAACATTTTATCTGATGTTCAAGTCATCTGATATCCATGCAAAGTATTTGGCAACAAATGACACATTTGTATACGTTGTTGATTTACATGAAACTGAAAAATGCTGTCCACGGTACACATGGCCTCCAAGTGGCAGCATGATGTCATGAAGTATAATTTATATTTCGGGAAAATATACTTGAGTTTAATTTCATCATGAAGAAAAATTTTATAACCATAACTGAATTGACACAAGCTATTAAAAGTCAAGATTGTACCAAGTGTTTGGAAGCTTATACGTCCAAGTCTCATGGCATGAAGTCATGCTTTTTTTTCTTGATAGCTCACAATACATGTTATTGCAATGTTACAATGATTTCGAACAAAATTTCAGACTTGATATAATTTCATTGAAATACATGCCAACAGCAACTATGATGCACATTGTTGCACAAATTTAATTATGAAAGCAGTGTTTTAATGCTAACTTTAATTAAAAATGAACAGGAGATTGTTCATACATGTATAGCGCAGCCTTGATGTTGGGACAGTCTGAAACATGTTTTGTTCGACGATCACTGTCTGCCCACACATGTCTGTTGCATCTGAGGTGGAAAAATACCGCCTGGGTCCCTATTGGATAAGCTATTTAATCCTGTATACATGTATAATAGCTGTCCAAAAGATGTTTTCATTGTTTAGACCTATAATTTGGAACAAAAAGCATTTTGGAATTGTCTCCACGTATTTTATTCCTTTAGTTCAGGTAATAAATTGTTTTTAGTATCAGTATGGGCGGCTCTTTCCCATGAACCTACCAATTAACTTTTACTTACTACGGTATAAAAAGCCCCAAAGCCAGTGTGAATTCTGTTATACAACAGGTGTGCATGCCATGCCGAAATTCTGAGAAATTCCTCCAGTTTAGTTTTTCTAAATTTTACAATTATTTCAGAGTTTGAACCAAAGTACAGCACAAGAAAATGTGAAAGAATGTATTTTCCTAAAAGGAAATAGTGACATTCAGATATACATGCACTGTAATTCAAAGACTTTCAAAGACAAGAGTGAATTTAAGGTTCTAACAGTACTGGGTTCTATGGTGTTAAAGGAATCAATTGTAAATAAGATTCGAAGATATTTTTTTGCTGGTATAAAGGTGCTTTTACACTCTAACAAAACGTGTTATATTGCAAAGTTGTACAACTTGTTTGAAAATGAGAAGAAAAAATGTGATTTAACGTCATGTAGTATTGCTGACAGAATTAAAGCCCAATTTGTTATATAACAATGTTTTGCTATACATGTATATTGTAAACGCACCTTTAGTGTTTTTGAAAAATCTGAAACTTTGTATCGAAACGTTGCCCTTCGACCACTCACGACTTCCGCCCCCATACTTTGTTTGGCCACTTTGAGCTCACCCACATCTTAATCAAGGTTAATATCAGTGCTTTTTTTTGAGCAAGTTTCATTGATTCTGAATATGTTCGCTAATGATATGACCACCATGGTCTCAATTGTTAGTGAGAAAATATGGTGCCCTCATTTTAGGTTTTGTAAATCACCATTCTATAATTGAATTTAAAGAAATACGTATAGGTAAGACATTTTCCTTGGGCAGACTCTAAGAATTAGCCAATGCAGTGACTTCATTTAACGTGTGGGCCACAGCTGTTGCCGAATTTTTCTCGGAAATTTCTTGGGGAAAATATCGGAATATGCTTTTATTTTGTCATTCGTTTTACGCAGAAACGAAACATGTGCTAAGCGTCTCCTCACAATTTTCAACTAAATGATAATGAGTGCAGTAGTCTTTTTGGCAACATATACTGTTTGTTTGGCACCACTTTGGGCGGTCTTATTTGTTTTTTAAATAAAGCTGTTCCCTGAATATTAATCCGAATGTGGTGCAAATGAAACCTGAACTGCATTAAAATTGCAGGTGGTCCGCATGCACGAATAAAAGAAGTTAATTTATTATTTTTCATTAATCTTTGGTTCGCAAAGAGGTCATAAACAGCGTCTCATATTAGAATACGCCCTTGTGGCTTGGTTTTCAATGGAGCATCTGGACATGTTATTTGAATCATCAAAACCGCTCATTTTTGTTTAATGTGGGTAAATAGTCGCCAGCATTTGCATTTGAAATTACTCGGAGACATGTTTTCAGCGAGATAAACGTTTCAAAAGCTTTTCTCGGTGAATATACTTTGCCTCCATGTCGAAATATGAGTTTTGCCTAGCAGATTTTGCCAGTTTTCGTTGCCTTGTTCCAAGCACACATGCTGGAAAAACGTGACCTGCCTCCACATTTGTTCCTGTTATTTAGCGCACTGACTCAACACTAATGACTCATAAAAAATGAAATTAAAATAACAGCGGTTTTCTGAGCGACCACCTAAACACTATACATGTATACACGTTTTCAATTATTCACAATTAATGGATGTGGAACGTCGTAGAACCCACTAGCAATTCTGACGACTGGCGCCAGTTTTCCATAATCAGCTGAAAGCCTTTGATCGCAGGATTTTAATCCAGTTTTCAGCGTTGGTCACACTAATAGGGAATGGTGTAATGAGCGAGTTTTGAAAAATCTGCCGCAAAAGATATGGAAACAGCCTTTGGCTTTGTGACAGTTTTGATAAACCTGTTCGAATGTAATTTAGTTGTAACGAGGAGTTTTATAAGGCCATTCATAAATCTTGTTGTCATAATCGAGTTTTTTTATTTTGCGTGCATAAGATTGTTCTTTTTTGTTATTTGAAAAAAAAATCAGTTGATTTGTAAATATGACTGCGAAGTCCAGTAGTTCAACCAAAATGGGACTTGTGATCTTGTGCACTAGTTCACATTTTGATAGGGTCACTTTAGGGTTGTTCACATTGTACCGACTTCGAATTCTCTTTCCTCATTGACCAGCAAAACACCTCTAAATGAATACATTTGTTTTTATTTATTTATTTTTTTTTGCAAAATTATTCTCGATATATATTTTTTGGAATAGCAAGAACATTTTTTGAATAACAGGAAATTTTTTGTAATAACAAGTACATTTTTGGAACAGCAGAACACTTTTGGAATAGCATCAGCGTTTTTGGAAAAACAGTAGCATTTTTGTAACAACAAGAACATTTTTGGAAGACCAAGAACATTTTTAAAACAACATGAAATTTTTTTGAAGAACAAGAACATTTTTGGAATAACAGAAACATCCTCTAAAATAACAAGGACATATTTGAAACAAAAGAACATCTTTTGAATAACAGGAAAAGTTTTGGAATAGCAGAAACATTTTTTAATAACATCACATTTGAAACAACAAGAGCATTTTTGAAGCAGCAAGAACACTTTTGAAGCAACAAGAGCACTTTTGAATCAACAAGAACATTTTTGAAGCGACAAGTATATGTGTTCGAAGTTTGGAATAGCAAGATAAATTAACGTCACGACTAATTTATTAAACGACACATGGAATTTCTCCTAAATGCTTCAGAATTTGTATATGGTTTCAAGGTATTTTGTTGAAATTTTATTGAAAAATACCCGCAAAAACCTGCACTTTCCGTAGTATTTTCAAAATATGGTATTAATCATAACACGTGTATCATTAAGAAACTATTCATGTGCACGTGTGGAATTTACGAGTTGCCCTATTTCGTAAACGTAATCTGACGAACTTTCTGACTTGCCTTTGCTCTGAAAGCATGCAACGAAATATAAAGGCGCTCTTAGTAAAAGCCTATCAGCATCCATTTATTTTTTTTGAGCGCAGTGCATGTCGGGATAGTATAGTGGTGGCCTGGTCGCTGGTGACAGTTGCTGGTACTGGTTGTTTTGGAAATCCTTTGGAAAAAGGTAGGAACTGAGATTCTTGCGTTGATTTGGCATGTTTTTACACATTTTCTCGCATCAGAAATTGGTGACAGATGAAAAGGGTTAATCCGGGATGGTTTCGAGCTGGTGTACGAGCGAATGAGGCGCTCAGTTCCATTTCCAGAGCGTTCGAAATTCGTTGAAAAAACGGCATTTGTAATAATGGCGTTATGTCGCTTTTACGACACTGAATATGCAATGCAATTTGGTCATCGCTTATTTAAAAAATGTGCCCATATTCAACCAACGTCGTGACCTTTTCGAATTCCTTTGTTTGCATGCAAGGGTGACGAAATGTCAGTGCATGTGTGTATTTTATTGGGGTCTCATATCGCAAATTATGCTTTGAGGTGGTCCTGCTTGCATATCTGTGTACCTAATAGCCTCATTTGTGAAATTATTAATTAGGGTCGTAAAAGGACTATTCGCTTGTTAATCAGCGTGAACTGCTGCGTATTTTGCGTTTTTTCCTCACGGAATACTGTAACAGCTAACGCTACCATGTATAGTGCTTGTATCAGCTGACCCTATATTTTGCCATGATAAGATGGCCTACATGTACATGAACGTGAAGGCCTGCCTATAGCTTACCCCATGTTTCTGGCTTTGTTGAAACATCTGGTGGATCGAAACTGTTTTATTATCGGGGACTAACTGGCAAAATCTGTCAGCAAGTGAAAATAATAGCAATTCGGAGGATTAACGCAACCTGGGGAAAACGTTGAATTATTTTTTCGGTTAATTTATTTCAACTGTGTTGTAAAACTGCACCCGGTTCAGGTTGTGCAGTAAGCTGCAAGGTGACAATTCAGTATTCTGCAAATTTAATCCCTCGTTTTGATTCATTGAAGCAAGCAGTCTTTTTGGAAGCGTGTCACAAGGGCTGCATTACCTAGCGCATATGTGTGACCTTCTTCCCCCTCCTTCCTGTATTTTATGTTTGTGTTCATGAATTTTATTGTAGTTAAGAAGCAAAACTGCTATGTAGATGTTAGCTTTAGCAGAAAATGCTTTGCTTTGTTGTAATGGCAAGTTCAGCTGGGCTGCCGTGCTTGCTTCATAGCCTACTTCCGCGACGAATTCTTTGGTTAAAATTATACAATTAATAATCTGGGTACGTTTTTGTTGCAAATTGAGCGAGTTGCACGCAAAGAAATGTTGCTCGTATTATGCCAGAACCTTGATATGGATGCCCACATGTGGTTCACTTAAAGGGTGGGCATCAGAGGCCTGGTCATTGGTACACGATAACGGGAATTTAGATTGGCTTTGCTTTTTTTTCTTTGCTGAAATTTAGAAACTGTCCCTGGTCGCTGTATTTTTCAACTAGGTTATCATGTGTGTCACATTCGCTGCGTGGGCATTCAGTGGCTTGAACTACAAAATCTGAAAAGCGACGTTTTTGATTCTTTCTTTGGCAAATCGGCTAAAATGTTGGTCAACCAGTTTCCAACTTGTCAGATTAGCAGGTTAATTGGTAAAGTCTGAGCACGAGTATTCCACTAGATTCTGGCACATCGACCATATACAGAGTTTGTGTCATGTTCTGGTGTTGCCAATTAGGTTAAATGTCCCTTTCTAATGGAAGCATACATCTCCACTCTCAAAATGTATTGATGCAGAGAACGTTCTGGAATTTTGTAGTGTACGCGCAATATTTTTAAACTGTCGATAACCTCCATGGCCATGCTACACCCGTGGAGGCAATCATGACTATTTTGCTATTCTTGCTTGGTGACGTCAGTCTTCATGCGCATTTTTCTGAAGGATCCCTTGTGACTTTGGGAAGCATTTCAGGTGCCAGGGCATGAGCAGCTATGTGTCCGTCATGGAAGAGTTCTTTTAACAATGTGGACATGGCCCAGATTCTTTCTACAAAAAAATCTAGAAAGAGAAATAAATAGTGATGCCTTTTCTTCAGTTTCTTTCCTTTCGCTATCTTTTCATGTTCTAATCGTTGATTAGCAATACATGTACACTAGTTTGAGTTTTCTGGGTAAAAATAGCTTGGGTAGGTAGGTGTGTGCATATACAGTGTATTTAACCACCTGCCTGTATTCAAACATTTTGCATCCTTGCTATACAAATATGAATTCTCAAATATAGGAGCGCTGGCTATCCTAGTCCTCATTTGTAAGTATAATGCTGGATTTTGTTGATAGTGGCAGTTTCAAGTGCTGTACATGATGTTTCTTTTTGAATTTGGCATAGGTTATGATCAGTGTGGATTATTGCTAGTTTACTATGAGTGATAATTTCGATTTTGTCAGCTTCCTACGTTGCAATTAATTTCTGAATATTTTCTTGAGTGGCCTCAAGTATATTTTTTATTAACAGTAGCATATGATATGCAGTGGTTTGTTTGGTTGCAACCCTGCACTATGGTATGCTCAAACCACTGCTTGCGTGAGTGGGCAAATGCTGATAACTGCAAACCATGTGGCAATAGAACGAAAATGAAACTGGTTTCTTCATATTCAAATTAGTTCCATATACATATGTATTGAAAACGAATATGCAGGACTTAATGTGCAGCTAATTGCTAATTAGATGTAATGGTACTATAACTCGATACAGTGTTTAATAGCACATTTAAGGAACTGCTATTTAAGGAGCAACTATAATGCTAGCATTTTTAATGGCATGCCATAGCCTACACATGGATCATTTCTGGTCAGCTATGATCAAGTAAATACACTCTGGTCATTTTTTTTGAACTCGAGACATTTTGCAGCGACTTTGTATCTCAGTTCATTGTGTACTTTAGCATCGTGACTTGAAATGTGCATGTCATTCCTGAAATTTGAAATGCATTGAAGGAACATGCTAGGAATCTCATTATCAGGTGATATTGTCTGCTTCTCTTCAAACATAACTGCATACGTGTTTTCGGATGCATAGTCTTGACGTTAAGGTCGAGAAAACAGTCACAAATGCTGTATGCTTTTCTACTTATCTTTATTGCTTTCTCTTTTACTTATCAGAATATAGAAATTCGTTGCCAAAATATCAAAATATCGAAGCTGCTTTGCAAAACATGAAACTTGGACTTCAAATGAATGAGGGTAGGTCTTGTCACACCCAGCTGATTTCATCAGGGCTGATATGTATATTGGCCAAGCTTATATTAGATACCTTCTTTACTTCTCAAATAGCCATGTTTGTCCTGCATCATTTGCAGAGCATTCCAAGTTGGAGTGCCAAATCCTATTCGCTTTCTCTGCTCCAGGTAGCACATTTGAGTGGTATGCGTTACGTGGGTGTTTGCAGTGTCTACATTTTACCTTTTGCCACGTCCTTTTCTCGTGTTTAATGGCTGGGTTTCGTGACGTTTCGTGTAATTCCATTCTCCCCAGAACGTTAACCTTGGCGCAAAAAATGCAGGGTTGAAAAATGGTCAAGTGATGAGTTCATTCCTTGATTTTCATCGTTTATGGAGATCCAACATGTCGGATCTCCGTCTAGACCTGTTTGGGTCACAGGCCTAAACGCTTTCTCGTTTCAAGTGAATCAGGAAATTGCTGGTGAATAATAATCGCCCAACACTGAAAATCTTCAGGTGAATAGCCGTAAACAGTTGTTTGGAGGTTCAACATCACCATGCTGCCATGAATTAATTGATTTGGAATGAACCCAAATTTACGAATAATCGGTTCAATCCGGTGAGGCTGGGCTCTTAATTTCACTTTCATCCATGACGATTTTTTATTAACAAAAAACCGAATGAAGATTAATGGCTTGAGCGGAAGAGCTTAATGAAGCAAACATGGCAACTATGGTACGTGTCAGGTTAAGAGTGCTCAATTTCACTCTGCCCTCTATCGGCATCATCATTGCGTTTACATGCTTGCAAACGTTAAGTTAACTTAAATAAAATGTGCTGTATAGGTGCCGATACTGCATGTTTCCCCATACGTTTGTGAGGCTACATGTACATGTATCTCTGCAAGGGTTCCCACAGAACCTGAGAATCCTGGAAATCCTAGTAAAGACAGGAGATTTGTAACTGATTGGGAATCGTAGGACATTTTTGAATAAAATTCAAAAAGTCAGGGGATTTCCTAAATTTAATTATAATTTCAATACAGAGGTTATTTCATATATCGATTGTAGCTTGTACATTCGTTTTTAGGTGAAGTTGGCATTTATACAATGAAAGAAAATTGTGTGAATTCCTTTATTGTAAAAATTCAAAAGTGTAAACCTTATTTAAATTAAATTACAGGTTCTTTTTACTTTATAATGGTCAATGGGAAAACTCTAAAAGTGTGGGAAAGTCAGGGGGTTTTCTGCTACTGAAGTTGTGGAACATTAATCTGGTTTATATTTACTACAAATCCTGTTTAAGGTGTTTACAAGGTATTTGCAACTTGTATTAAGCTAGTGTCCGGAATAAACAACCCCCATTCAGATTCTGAAATCAGGTCTGCTTTAACTCCTGTAAGCATAGTGTAGTGTGTGTGTTAGCACTTGTGATAAACTTTATTAATAGCAAGGAAAATCTGACTTGAGTGGTCAATTGGTACAATGTTTCCAGACGATGCCATTGTTTTTGAACTGTTCAGGGGCCAGAGTGCACTGTAACAGTTTTGAAGGAAGTTTTGAGGGATTTGATGCATTGTTGAACCTGGCTTTGGAGCTAGGCCGCTGTAGATTTATGGTGTTTGCTCTGCATCAACTTTGGATCATGTGCTAGTTTTCTCATGCTGCTACCGCTCATAATTTTGAGTGATTATACCGCGGAGGCAGGCCTACATCAAGGGAAATGTAGAACTCGAATTCGGCCCACCCAGCTGTATTGTTGCTGACTGGTTTGCATTTTGATTTTTGAGTTATCCATATTAGAATGCACGATGAAAACTGGCTGCACATCTGATTTTTTGACCTCAATTGGGTGGAACCTCTGCCACTTGTTTGCCAATTCAATTGATTATGCAGGAGTAGAATGGCATCACTTTTGCACCTTGCTTAAGTTGCTGGCTACATGTTTGTACCATATGCTAAGCACTGAAGTAACTTCTGTGTGGTTTGCAGGTATGTGGCCAGTGTGAAAAATGGGAAAAATTTGATAGAATGACAACTTATGTGGCAAATTCATTGGAAATGAATTTTCCAAGAATCTAGCGAAAACAGGAATTACGTTCATTCAGGTCCTTAATTTTATAAAAAAAAACATACTAAAGTTTGATTATGCGATGAGCACTATATATTTGTATCAGTTTTTTCTTTTAAATTGCCTATGACGTTCTTTTGAAGAATATTTCTAAATACACTTAAAATAATTTTTTGGTAGATTTAAAAAAAAATTCGCCCACAGAATTCTTAGATATTAATACAGGTATTTAACCCTTGCAATGTTGATTTTGGAAAGGCAAGCTGAAATCCACCATTCGTGGTCTAGTTTTTTTTTATTATTACAAAATTTGCCTATGCAGGATGTCTACCGGTCATTAAAAAGTCATGGAATTTGTCTTTTCATAGATTTACAAAATGAAAATTTGGATTTAAATTCTTCATTTGTCGCCTATTTCCGCCAAAAAAATTGCCTATGGCGTGTTTTTGACCAATAATTATGTCTTCAGTTTTTAGAGAATGTTTCTGAAAATGGCTATTTAGCCATGATATTAAACTTGAGTGGCACCATATTCTAACATTTGTGAAGTAATGGAAAAGTCGTGGAATTTGCAATATCAAATTCAGTAGACATCCTGCTATGGCGTTCTCAATAGTGTAAGTGGGTTGCGGTCCATAGTTTGAGATAGCTCTTGAAATTGCGAAAGATAATTCCGAAATTTTCGGTGAAAACGGTAAAAAAAATCAGATATTTGCATGTGACAAAATGTGAAATACCCAGATAATTGCACATGAAAACATGTTAAAAATTGTATACCACTTGGCCACATGCCTGGATTTGGCTCTCATCGACTAAAGTTGATAGAATCGAATGTGCTGAATTGCATCTGGGATTCTCTGACCCTGAGCTTGTGATTTGACCCCTGCACCAGTAGCTTATGTAGGCCGTGCTACTGCAATTCCCAGACAGTGTGGGCCTCTTTATGCCCTGTGAAGCTTGACCTGCGATGCCATCCTGTCTTAAATATATTCACCCAAAGTCAAACCAACCCCTGTGGCGCCTCCAATTGCAGCCCCCATTGGGGGGTTACAACCACGCTTTTGGGACCCATTGCTAAAATTTGGCCTCTTTTGGAGAAGGGCAATTTGGCAAAATAGGGTATTGGCAACAAGCTGTTTTGAATGCGAGGAAATTAGTCTGACGGAGGCCTTGGCAGGCATTTTGGAACCAGTATGGCAGCCAAGGCTCCTAAGACTCCTTGGCTGCCACCTTGATTCCAAAACCTGCAGCTCTTGTCAGATTGTGCAATGTCGAGATTCAAATTAACGACAAGTGAGAGGAAGACAAAGCTGGATCTTGCGGATTTTCAACAATCTGAAGCGAATCACGAAATGACAGAATAAGCTTTTCACTACAGCTCTGCAAACATGGCATCTGCACTATCGGCAGATAAATCAATACGTGTAAGAAGCTGAATTCCTCTTCCTTACATCCCCCAAGTGGCAGTTTAGGTTTATTTTTCTCCATTTTGCCCTTCCAACATGGTGCAAATCCGCTCCAGTCCGTCAACCTGGAAAAATGGAATCCTCAGGGAATTTTGCACTGAAACCTGGAAATTGCCAGCATCATAATTGTATTCTTTGCTTGTTCGTTATGATTTTGAGAAGCCAGCACACAAATGATTGGTCTGTTAATGTACGTGTATTCTACACAGTCCCCTTAAATTCAGCATTTGTGATTGTTTTTTTTAATGTTGACTACGACATTCTTAAATTAATCTTGCTTTATGCATTATTGGTGATTTAAGTTGATGTTTCCCTAGTATTTCAGGGTGTCTACCGGTCATGGAAAAGTCATGAAACGAAATTTGGTACATCGAATTCTCGAAAAAGTCATGACATTTTCATTAGTCATGGAATTTTTGCATTAGATTAATTAACAAAATACAAATTTAAGTAAAAATTCATCATCCAGTTTCGAAAAAAATGGAATTTGCTATACCAAATCCAGTAGACCCGCTGTGTTACGTAAAAATTGCTTTCAATATAATTGTGGCACATATTTAATAGGGGTCCCCCAGGCCTAGAATATCTGGAAAAGGCAGGGAAATTAATAAAATAAATAACAGATTGTGCTAAGCTAGTTATTGGCTAGCACAAAAATCAAGAGATGACAAGAAATTCTGTAACAGAAATTCAGAAAACTAATCTAAATTTTTTGTTTCTCAGTGAAAATGTGTTCTATCTCCAGTTTTTAAATAATAAGCAATAAATATACTACATAACATTCCAGTCCCTGACATGTCCCATAACATGTCATATTTTTGCATTATCAAAAAAGCCAGGGTGGTCGGGGAAATTTGTTTAAAACCTGGAAAAGTCAGGGAAGTTGGAAATGTTATCTCTGGGGAAACTCTGATGTAGGTGTTGAAAACTGTTTGAAGTCATGAAAAAGTAATTGAAAGGTCATGGAATTTGCTACATGTATTCCAAACCCCGCAGATACCATGTATTACCTGGTATTACTAAATATTGCTTTCAAAGGAATTGTGGCACACATTTAATCATCGGAACGTGTATTTTTTAACCTACCCTGAGAAAAATAGACTATGACCCTGGAAAACTCAGGGAATTTCGTTTTCACAGGGTAAGTGTCTGCCGATTGTGGAAGTCATGGAAAAGTCATGAAATGATATTCAGGTCATGGAAAAGTCGTGGAATTTACAACAGGGTCATGGAAAAGTCACGAAATTTATACCATAGTCATGGAATTTTTGGCTTTTCATTGATTCATAAAATAAAAATTTGGGTTCAAATTCCTTCATTTGTAACCCATTTCTGAAAAAAATTTCGCCTACGTGGAACTATGTTTCTGACAACTTGCTATTTAGTCATGACATAAAACTTGAACTATGGTAATAGGCATGGAAAAAATTTTGAAGTTATGAAAAAGTCATGGAATTTGTAATACCAAATCCGGTAGACACCCTGTTTCATAAATTTGCAGCCACCATGATGGTAGCTGATTGCCCGTCCCGTGACCCCACCTGACCCAGATGGGATGCTTTTTTGCTTAGGGTGCCGCCAGGTGCGAACCGTAACCGTTGCGGTTTTTTGGGTTCTGACCTTAAAAAGCGCCATTTGGCGACTATCAACTCGTAAATATCCCGTCGACCTACAAAATCCAGCATCGGAAACTCTGCTTTTGTTTACGTTCGTCCAATACCAGGAACCGATAGGGGCGATTTTTTGGATTTTCGGCCACCCCCAGGGGCTGGTAACTGACCTCTCGGGCTCTGCTGCAGCGACAAATAAGGTGGTAATGTGGCGCTTGTGTTGGTGGTGGCGTTGGGACGGATTTGGAGGGTTGACTTAGGCGAGGATCACGGCAGCCAATGGCTGAGCGTAGAAGGCAAAAAAGAGGAAAAGGGAAAAAAACAGCATCAAGGTTGCTCGCTATTTTCGATGGCAGTGGGCGGAAGGTTGCCCACCCTTTCCGTTTTCACTAGACGAGCTTAGCTCCAGGGGCAAGGTGCCAGCTCCAGGTTGAGGTTTGCCCCAGTGCCAGTGGACGTGGACGTGGATCCTCACCAGTGGTGCCCAAGCTGTTACATGTAGCTGTTGTGTTGCTGAAAGTTGGATTTTGCCGGATTCTTGGGATACTCGAGGACCTTCTTAGCACCTGGTGGAGATTCTTCCGAATTGGCAACGGACTGTGCTAGCGCAGCCAAGAAATGCGCACCCATTGGCAAGACACCAGCGAGGTTTCAACCCAGGTCTGTGTGATTTTTCGAATATTGTTTTGCCCCCTCGACTCTACGAGGTCTTGTGTTGAAAGCAACTTCCAGCGTGGACTAGGCGCCGAGACCGGAAGTGGACGTGGAAGTCGGTTTTGCAGCTTTGGGATCCAAATTATGTCAACCCATTGGCCGTGCTATGCGTGAACCGGGCTGGAGTTGCTGGATTACGATGATGTGCCTTCTTGCTGAAGCTGCTAGTCTTGGTGCAAATCGCAAGAAATGTCAAGTTGGTGGACTTGACATCCCAAACTCCAATACACCCATGGAGCATCCACTGCTTAAATCTGCTTTTCGTTTGTGCAGATACTCATCAAGTTGGACTTGTCATTCCAATCCGGGTCACCTTCCAATCCACATACAGTACATTGTTGCCGGAATGCGCTGCCAAGGGATAAGTCAGTTTGTCATTGAAAAAGATGGCAACAACTTAGATGAGGTTGATTGCACCCCCTACTAATCTTGCCTGATTCTAGGCTACTGAATTGAAATTCAGTTTTGTAGAATTCAGACAAATTATGAAGTGACATTTTTGTACCTGCTGGTGGAAACTCTTAAAAATTTATACACCTGACTATGTAGTTCAAAGACTTCCTGGCCTCAATTGAGGGAAGTTGAAGAAGTTCACATGCTACATGAAGGCTACTTCGTTGAAGTTAATAGGCCTTAAAAATCCCAGTGAAGTCCTGGAAATCCCCATGTAGTCCCAGGTCTGTGAAGTCAGGCTGAACTCATATGGTCCAGCAAAATCCTTGAAGTTTGCTCTCTAGTGAATTTGCAAACTTCATCTAGACTTCAATGACTTCAAATCCCACTAAAGTTCTGGAAGTTCCAATGAAGTCCTTAAAGTTCCCATCAGGTCCCCTCAGGTCCTTCATTCTTCGTGCTTGTTGCAAATTGCCTCAAAAGTTCTGAAAATTCGTTTATCTAACCCAACTCATGTTCTGTTAGGTTCCACTTGACATCGGTGTTTATCTTAGTTTGTAATGCGGGGTTTGCTGACATAGTTCGGATTGTGTGTACTTGTTCACACGCAAACTCTACAGTATTGCCAAATGATGTGCTGACATCTATAAACGTCTGCATTTAGTTAATTAATGAGTGGCCTTTAGGCGGAATGTCTCGCGCCAATAATGTATGGGCTTAAAATTCCACTGGCAAGCGTCCATGGACGCCAGTGTCGATACAAGTTAGACGTACAAATGACTGTTTCCCGTCCCGGGTTTTATGTTATCGTTACTGTTATTACTGTAAGCTCCGATTTTGGTCCACTGAATGCAGACTCGGAATAAGTCAGATGCGGTGCTGCCTGCCATGTCGACTTGTTTAAATGACATTGTCAATTGGAATTAAAATTGTTGCTCGTCGTTGGTAAAGTCGCATTTACCCTAAAATGTCCACTGTACACGAAACTGACGAAAGACAGCTGGAAGATCAAATCTGTGATCAGGCAAATTGGATTTGAACAACTGGTTGTTGGAGTCTGTGTCATGCAGAGGATCAGTAAATAGCATGCAATGTTGTTCTTGTAAAGTTGTTCTGGGAGTTATGGAAAAGTCATGAAATGAAACGCATGTCATGAAAGTCGTGGACAAGTCATGAAATTTACATCAAGGTCCTGAAATTTTTGCCTTTTGATTGATTCACAAATTAAAAAATTGAGTTTGAATTCATTTGTCATCCAGCTTCGCAAAAAAATATTTCGCCTATGATGTTTTTATTATTATTATTATTTTTGTTTTGGCCAATGCTCATGTCATCACAGAGCACTGTAGTAGAGGATGTTTCTGAAAATCACTGTTTAGTGATGGCATGATACTTAACGGCCCAATATTCCAATAGGCATTGAAAATAATTTGTTGAAGTCATGGAAAAGTCATTGACAAGTCTTGTGATTTGCAACAGCAAATCCTATAGACGCCTTGTTATTCATGTACTGAGTACTTTCCATACACTTTTGCGTAGCCTTGCATATACACTATACTACAATGGCCATGAATATATCAATTGTACACCACAGTCATTTTCATGAAACGTTCTACGAATAGAGGAAGTGGAATTCTAAGATTTTCTAGCTGGTGTTTTTCTTTTAATTTCCTTAGGTAAGTCTTAGTTTTCCGCTACGGGAAATACAATCGAGTTCCGTTTACTGATGAGCGGTTAAATTTCCTTTGTGTGTGCGGAAATGATCAGTATTTCACTGGGTTATTGGGTCTAATGGCATTGTTCATTTCCACCGTGCTTATCTGGCCATGGCATCTAATGCACAATATGGTACATTGTATTTAACTTGATAGCCAGAGAAGTCATTTGAGGTTGGACATAGCCTTGGTCTTCAAGCTGTACATTCTTGCGAAACATCCAACACCATGCATGTTGTTTCTCCTCGGGCCGATTCCATTTTAATACCTTCATGTATAAATTTCGTGGGTGATTAAAATGCGTTTCTTGGCGGACAGCCTTCCATATGCAACTGCCGTTTACAGGTTTGCTTAATTAGTCGTCCTTGTGATCAGATTCGCATCAAACCCACGCCTCCCAATTAAGGCATTTCATTTATGTTTCATTGATGACAATTATTCACTCGCCCATGCACTCTGGAAAGCGGGAATTGCATGTTTGATATTCAGGTAATGTTCCCTCTGATGTACAATTCATAGTGCTTGAACTGCTTGACAATTGCTGCCAGCAAATCCAATGACTAGCCAAGCACCTGTTGTGGCAACACAAATTCCGATTTATACTTATTTTACATTTTATGTCCAATGGGAAATTTTAAAATGGGATTTGTCAAGGAATGAGAAAATCGGCTGAAAGCCTTTTGAGAATTTACCGTTGTCTATGGAGACTGGTGGTTTCAGGTCAACAACCCTGCGAATGTTTTTCCTGAGCTTTAGCACAAACTAGGACGAATGCTAATGTGAAAACCACGACGATCAACAATGTTGAAACATAGCATTGGGATTTGTTTTATATTCCCTGCATTGCTATTGCTGCTCAGAATTGCAGACTTACTACCAAAGTACAACTTCCAAAGAGTTTTTTAAGTCCAAAGACTTTTCTTTCTTGTCCCTTGATTGAATGCGTTGGAGTATGCCTATCAGGGTGTCTACAGGTCACGGAAGTCGTGGAAAATTCATGAAATTTACATTATACACATGTAATTTTTGTCTTTTGATTGATTCACTGAATAAAAACAGCCGCTGTAACACTGATCACATTATGATAAGGCAGAAATGCACTAGCAGAAGTTTTTACAAAACTGGATGACAAATAATGAATTTTAACCAGGTTGTTTAACTGAGGTTGTTTTGGTTAAAATTTATCATTTTTCATCCAGTTTTGCAAACACTTGCTTATGAAGAAACTAATCATACTGTCGACACTGTGACATATGTCGACATATTTTGTGATAACATCAAACTTGAAACTCAGGGAAATGAAGTGTCAGGGAATTCCTGGAAATTTTATGAAAAATTGGGATAAAATTCATGATTTTTCTTATTTTTTAAACAAAAATCATGTCAAATGTCAGGGAAATCGCCTTGAGAATTTAAGTGAATCCCTGCATGAAAAAGCCAATGAAAAGTCATGCAATTTGGAATATCACATCCAGTAATCACCCTGATATGGAGGAAAGTACTGAAATTAAACTCAATTTATAAACTTTCTTGAATCTTGACAGTGTGGATCGTACATTGATCAGTACAGGGTTCATGCCTTCAGGGAAATGAAATGTGGACAGGGAAAGTCAGGAAAATGTTCACATTTTGAATATTAAGTCAGGGAAAGTCATGTGGAAGGTGGAAGAGGGTCCAAAAATCTGCTAACCTGGAAGCAGAGCCGTTACAGCTGCACAGAAAAATACAAAAAAGAATAATTAATTGTAGTGTTGCAAGTAAAGTTAATATTTACACGCGTGACATTTTTTTATTTGATAAGTCAGGGAAATTAATCAGATTTGGCCAGGGAAAGTCAGGGAAATAGTTGCAAATTTTGGTATGAACCATGCAGTAGGTAGCCTAGTCACAAGTGGGTGATTTTTAGGTTCACGTATTTTTGTTGTTGTTTAACAAGATTTTTTGCCACTATACGAGGCGTTGCTCGTCGTGGACTTAAGTGAACCTCGACGTGGGGTGCTCAATTTGCACGGCGCAGTATGGCACATTAATAATTCGGCTGTTCCTGTTTCATTGCCCCCAGCCTGCGATAACGCCAGCACTCCATCAAGATAGGGCTCCATTTGTTCCCCATACCCGTTCATTAAGAAAATCGCTGTTAGTGTTAAATTTGCATCCACTTATTCTCAGCTGCTTGCTCTCCTGGTC